>JACXGI010011877.1:0-24020 GCA_016801175.1 Esox masquinongy | reverse complement strand
AGTACTGAAGAATCCTGGGGGATTGGTTAGAGTACTAAAGAACGGAAGAAAACACAAATGACAATAAGTAGTCATACTGTAGTACTAGAAATAAATTGTGGAAATTATGCATAAAAATCAAGGGGAGATATGATTGTGCTTCCTGAGATCATACGGTAGGTGTTGTTGTTGCTCCCGGTATCATTGTGCTATATCAGGAGGAGAGAGGTGTTTTATTGGGGGTGGTTTCAACATTGGGAGTCAAACAGAGAAATAACAAATGAGGTAGTGTTACTGTGTTTCTGACTGAGCCTTGCCAGGCACCTCCACCCACAGAGAGACTCCACCACACAGCCCAAAATGAGTTCATTCCTCTTATCATCATGTGTTGCAAAAGGTAGCACTCTGAGCCTTCTCCTCTGTTACCACCCAACCAGCCAACAGCCACCCCAATTATTTCAGCTATTTTACTATTCTCTCCTGTTCTCCCTCTCCTCTCTGCATCTCTTCCCTCTCATCTCTTTTTCCCATTCCCCTCGCTCTTTTCTCTTCTCTCCATTGTTTCCCTGTCACCCCACCTCTTCAATCTTTCTCCCATCTCTTCTATATCCTTTTACTAGGCAGCTATAACACACCCCGTTTCGAATTCTTCTCCCTGCTGATTCAAGTGCCTCCACTTTCTCATCTTCTCACAATAGTGCCTTCTTGTTCCATCCTCTACATGTTCTCTCACTCTCGTTTCCAGTCACCTTCAATATCTACTCCAACAGCATCTTCCTTTCCCTCATTTCATCAATCTGTCTATCAGCCTCTCACCAGCTTACTATTTACACCAGTCTGTTCATTTCCAACACTCTCTCTGGGTGTCAGAGCAGTCTCCGGCCCAGACCTGTTTCTGTCTGGACACTTTTCGTGCATTCAGCTGTGAATCTGACACATGCCTCCCCTTCTTTCTCTCTCCCATTTGCTTTCTCTTTCTTTCTCCTTGCAGAATTGAACCTATTCAGACAGCCTCTATCTTACTCTTTCTGTCTCTCCTTCTCCGTCTCTGCCCAGACGGAAGGAAACCTATTCAGACAGCCTCTATCTTTCCCTCTCTCTCTCTCTTTCTGTCTCACTCTCTCTCTACACTGAAGCGAACCTATTCAGACTGCCTCACACCAAATATCCGGACACATGACCACAGCCTGCCTGACTGACTCCAAGACAGAAAGACAGTCTGCCAGACAGACCTATTGTTTCCACAGTTCCATCTATTAGGCTGTCCACCCACTCAGCCCAGAGAAGCTAAAATGTGCTTTGGTGATAAAATGTAACTTTTTTATTTTATAAAGAACATTTTATCAAAACAAGTAAGTTCTGTTAACGGAGCAGTCGCTCTCAGCAACGTCTAAGCATTTTCCGTTCTGTGATTGTAGTCTTTTTGCAGGACACAAAAAGCTAAATCAGCATAATATGAGATGAAATGTTAAAGGCTTTGACAAAAATATTGCTGTGGATTCAACAGTCTGTTGACATTTCACAAAGGTGTGTGTCTTTATGTTAACTACAAAAAACTATTACAAATAAATATAGGAACTAGAAAAAGTATTTCAAATCATTATGAAAAGCGTATACTAAAACATGATGAACAATAGATGCCATGTCTCAAAATCAATATGTATCTTCCCTTTATTATGAAGGTTTCTTCTCAAAATGTATTCTTTCATGTCTTCCAAATTTGAGAAGAAAAACAATATGAAGGCTTTATATTGTCTTATGTCCTCCAGATTTCAGGAGAAAGATGATGAGTTCAACAGGAAACTGAACCTGTCTGGTGGCTAGCTTGTGATGAAAGCTGACGTGATGCTATAGACAATAGATACATACTAGAGATAATATTCATTGCATTGGGGATAGGAACTCAGTAGCCCAAAGATGTAATACATTTATGTAATCATATATTAATGATTAAAGATTTTTATGATCTGTCCAAAAACATCATGCAGTAGAACTTGGGATAAATATTTATGATAGAGAAATGAAGTTTGGAGATTTGATTTTCATAGAGGTTTATCTACACAAGTAACATTATTTTACACATACTAGATGTGTTTTTGATCGGACACCCATACATCTATGGGTTTTTTAAGAGTATTTGCAAACGCTTTACCTCAGTATTACAGTAAAGACGTTGTGAGGCTAACCTTTGGCTAAAAGGCAAATTACAACTGGGGCTGACCGGCGTTAATAGCTACAACATTTCTGTCAGTTCACTGAAAGTAATCTCTTTAAGGTTTAATAGTTGGCTACACAGGTTTGTGGTGGGCGATCAGAGAAATACACATGCATAAATAATAAATTAGAAGCATTTAAAGTTGCCCCTGTGTGAAAGCGTCTCTTAGGCAAATAAGTAATTATACTGCTTCTCTCTATATAATTGCAGGTCTGCAGTCAGAGGCTCAGACACTCCACTAGCCTCATTAGCATAAGAACATATACAGAACCCTGAACTGCGGAGACAGACAGAGAAAAAGAGAGAGGGGTATAGAGGGAGAGATAGAGGTGACATTCCCTGTTAATGATAGGGTGTGTCATGTATACGGTGCTCTGTATTCTGCAGCTAGCTAGCAGTTGGGAGAGGAACTCAGCAACAACATATATTTTTTCCTCAGGTAAAAAAAAGGTAGGCAGACAAGTAAGTTAAGAGGCAGAAAGGTAGACAGACTGGCGAGTTCAGGGGCAAAAAGTCAGATGGACAGGAGGCTTCAGATGTAAAAAAAAAGGTGGAGAGACAGGTGAGTTACGGAGCACTTCCATACCTCATATTGTGTGATGACACCATTGGGTTCCACAGGCTCCTCCCACTTCAGAAAGATCATATCATCCAATGGGGTGAAGGTCAGTGACTCGGGGGCGATGCCACCAGGAACTGGGAGAGAAAACCCAACATAAACATTCTGCAGATGATTGAATTGGTGGTTCTATAGGAAGGAAGTGATAGAGGATATCCTGTTTCCAGCCCAAAAGGATGAATGTAGATTCTACTTGGCAGCTCCGCAAGGAACACAGCGTGGCCATGTCCCAAATCACTCCCTTTTCCTGTGTAGTGTACTACTTCTGACCAGAGCCCCTCTGGGGCATAGGGTGTAATTTGGGAAGTACCCCATAATAACAGAGCACCGTAGCTCTGAGGATGACAGTCTATTACTCTTCTTTAGCCCTACACTGACGCAGAAAACAGAGCCAAGAGAGACAGACAGGCACTAACTAGAAAATGTGTCTTTCAGGGTGTGGACTGCATGGAATCCGCCCCGTCCATTCTACTGTGTAGGAAGGAATGGTGTGGGCAAACTGAAGCCTGGATAATCCGTGGGAGGGTTCGAGCTAGCCTGTGTGTTTGTCGGTATATCTGGGTATGAAGGTTCATGCTGGTTTCTTCTAACAAGCTCCTCCTACTGTCTGGGTCTGAGGCTGTGGATCAGGCGGCTAGAGTCTGGAGCAAACTGTATGCCGACAGCTAAACCTGCTCTATCCTCTCTCTCTCCCCCTTTATTTCTCTCTGTCTCTGTCTACGCAACAATACTGCATCAGAATACCACAGTGAACAACATAACAGTGTAATATTAGGGCCTAGCAGCGAAATCGTCGTCCAAACAAGAAGCTCAATTACTGGGTCTGAGACTGTCTGAGACAGGGACTCTTGTTTTGACATGGGGATTGTGTGGACTAGCAGTCAATGGATCAAATACAGGGCTGTGAAATCAGGGCATTTTGTGTTATTTACAAGGCACTGCACATTTTGAACACAGTTGATTGATTCCGAGACAGAGTTGGGAAAGTTTGACAACTAGGAAGAATGGCTTGAAGCTGTGTGTATGTACGTGTGTATTTGTGTGTAAAAAAAAAAAAAAAAACTAAACAGAGGTAATTTTATTACAATTATATTTTAGGGCTCCCTGAAGAGTTTTTCCATTATTTTCACTTTGCCCTAAGCGAGGTCTGGGAAGATGAAGATAGTTGAGAGCCTCTCTCTCTCATGCTCGCTCTCTCTCTCTTCCTTGCCCTCTCTCTCTTCCTCGCCCTATCTCTTCCTTAAAGTGCTGCTGTTCAGTTGACTATGAAATATATTACAACATACAGCAGGAGAACATTGTCCTCAAACCTTGACTTTGGAGATTTAAAAAAGCAGCCAATTTCATACTTATACAATGCATTGTACATTATAAACTGTGTAGTTCAAGTCATGAATGCAGATTGGCTGAAAGCCAGGGTATATTTAAACAAAACGGCAAAATGGTGGTGCATGGCCAATATAGCATGACTAAAAGCTGTTTTTTAGGCATGACACATCGTGGAGAGCCTGGACACAGCGCTTACAGTTGCTGTGATGAATATGCAATTATAAACTGATTACAAGAGCAATTAGAAGTGTTAAGTGTTGTGATGTCATACCCGTGGTATAAGGTCTCATATACCACAACTGACAGCCAATCAGCATTCAAGATTCAAAGCAACCAGTTTAGAACAGAATGTATAACACCAGCATGACAAGAAATATTGTTACCGTCTTAATTAAGGTGGTAACCAGTTCAAAATAGCAATAAGGTCCCTCAAAGGTTTGCGGTAAATGGCCAATATACCACGGTTAAGTGCTGTATCCAGGGGTGTAGCACAACATTCTGGGCCCTGTACATAGGTGGTCTCTGAGGACACCTCCCCTCTTTATTCAAGATTCAAACATTTTCAAGGGCCCCTCTACATGTTAGGGCCCTATATACTTAGTAACCCTTTCCCCCCCGGTCCGACGCCACTGGCTGTATCCATGTACTCCTCGTGCCTAAAAACTGCCCTTAGCAATGGCAATATACCACAACCTTCATTCCATTGCTTAAATAATCTCGCTCTCCCCTCTCATGGGTCAAGAACTGCAGTGAGAAATGCTTAATTGCACAGTAAAGTACTAGTTATTTTCCAGTGCAATGGGTACATTTCCTCTGACCTACAACTTCAATCCATCTTGGGGAAATGTATATTAAAATATGTTTAATCCGCTGTTGTACATAGAAAGATAAGACAAATCTTTTCACTATGTTGCTGGTGGCCATGACTCAGAGTGATTCATTTTTAATCTGCATCCATTTAAAAGGCTGATCTTCCATTTAGTTATGCTGATCCCGCTTATTGTACAAGTCAATATTTGTGTTTTTTCTTCCTTTTGCTGTATTTATTCACTGGAGGCTCTACCAGCACAAAACCATTATTTTAAATACAACTGAACAAGGCTGCAACTGACGGCTTGTTTTTGTTTCTCACTCTGGAAGGTATGGTCGGTTGTACAACTTTGAAGATACAAAAAGTAACTGTATTCTTCTTGATCAAACCATTCAACACATGCTATCAATACATCGGGTTGTGTCAATTAAAGCGAAAGTAGCAGCTATTTTGCAATGCCAAAAATGCATATACTGTAATAGTAAGTCCCCCCAAGAATACATGAAAAAAATTACGAACTCTTTAATTTTTTTTTTTATATCATAATGTTCTTCGAATGGCTGATTTTGAAAACGACTAACTTTGGAAACACACTGAGAAAATATATTCCCGTTTACCCCTGAGTTGTCTATGGGATTGTCCCTATGGGCAGATCGCTGTTTATCGTATTATACAGTACATTAAATCACGCAAATAACCTTAAGATCTTAGGATCAATGATGTCACGGCTGACACTGAAAGTGCCAGTTGGTGTACACCGGTATACCTGTACAGACTAGGCTACAGGCATAATGTTCCTCACCATGTGAGTCATCAAAATTACAATCTTGCGCTCTGGCCGTTCTGGCAGTCTTTGTGTCTTTTTAAATGAGAGGAGCGTAATTTGTATACTTGTAAACGATTCAAATAATTGTTCAAGATAAAACACAAAAACTACATAAACACCCGATAGTGTCCTTTACCTGCTACTTGGACCTTAAATTGTGTCTGATTCCACTGCAGAATATCATGGTTGTCAGCTGGTCATTACACTGACCACTACTGCGTCCAATACATCCTGGACAACAACTTAACACATTTTAGTGATTTAATTCCACATTGGAAGCGAACCCGCAACCGTGCCTTTGCATGCTCCATGCTCTACCAGCTATACCACAGCACTGTCCTTCTTACCCACTTGACTACAACTTTACAATGCATGCTGGATAACTGAGTCCACTTACTGTCCTCCTCGGTTTGAAACGTCACCTCCCTGCTCTCCTTCTTGCCCTCTGGGTTAGACAGAGCCAGCCGGACATGGACGGAGCGGAACGGGGGCAGGTCCCTCAGGGTGAAGTGTGACTGGTTTCTCTCTACGGAGAGACACTCCCTCACCGTGGCGTTGTTCCCAGCACTGCCCCCTGCAGGGGTGGAGTAGCGGTAGCACAAGGAGACTGAGTAGGTGTGGCAGCGTGTCAGGTTGTAGCCCAGAGGTTCCCACTGTAAGGCCAGCTGACGAGGCTGGATCTCTGTGGCCGTGAGGCCCCGCAATGCACGCATGGGTTCTGACCGAGAGATTGGGGGAGCAATAACAACAGAGAGAGAGAGTCAGTAAAAGAGAAAAAGAAAAAAAAGGAAGACATGAAGAAAGAGATCAGTGTGAGATGGAGCGTTGAAGAAAAAGTAGAAAGAATGTGTGAGAGAGTGAGAGAGAGAGAGAGAGAGAGACAGACGGTTAGTTTGATGTTTACTTTCCAAAGTCGCCACAGGAAGCTTGGTGCCGATAAAAATACGAACACCCTGGAGAGTGCGAAAAGCAGGGAGGAGGAGAAGAAGGAAGATGAAGCCATGTCGAACCGCACATTATTAATATAATTTCACTCATGATTCATCTCCTTTTTATGGAGCAGAAGACTGCACAGCTCCGGGACCAAAGGCCCTATAAGCTCAGACGATGGAAGATGGAACCAGCTAATTATCACCGTCATGTGTGAGACTGTGGTGGCGGCTGGCTCGGTTCCAGTTACACCGACGTCCAACCGCAGCCACAAAGGTCACCACAGCGGGACGCATCCAAAATAGCACCGTATTCCCTTTAAAAAGTGCCCTACCACTCAATGGTCTTTGGTCCACAGGAGTGCTCTACCGTTCGCTCGGGAAGCGGTCAGGAAGACTGCATTATGAAAGCGCGGCTTGTCGTTAGATTAATCACACTCCCCACCCAGGCTGGCCTCTCTGTATGTTGAGCTGTGGCACACCACCCCGCAACCCAGATGGACGCCCAGGCCCCCACTCAACTCCATTAGGCTAATCAGAGGGACAGGCCGAGGAGTGGAATGTCGACAGGGCCGGCCTCCGCTGGGTCCAGCTCATCCCCTCTGCCCGTCTTAAACCGCGGTGCCGGCGAGCTAACGGACAGGATACTCTCACCGGGGGTCAACTGTTGTTATGAACACAATCAGTCAAGCCGTCCGCGGACCCAGAGGGCCGCACCTCTTCGCTGACAATCACCGGCTCGGGGGGGGGGGGTCTGGCCGCATCGGCTGGAACCGCCATTACCGTCACAGGTTAAGAGAGCGGTTTAACAGTTCAGATGCTTAGAAGAAGCTGTTGATTACAAATTTACACCTCAAGGGGAAAAAAGATGGGGTCGTGTGAGATAATACCAGCAATCAGCCCATGTTCTCAGTCTGCCTAATGCGCTTCCCCAGTATAAAAGAACAGAATAACAGACGTAACCAGATTATGTTTCTTATGCAAATGCAATGAGTTTTTTTGTTAGCAACATGTCAATATGTCATAAACACATTGAGACATAACTGAATTCCCTCAGCTACTTTGTTGGATTATTTATTGTCACATCAATAATTTTAAACTTGACAGAAGAATAATCAAAAGCATTCCTTCCAGGGATGTTGCAGTTTAAAAATAAAGAATATAAAAAGATGAATGAAGTTAATTGAATAAACACGTTTTTCAAGAAAGGATTTCTGCTGTTTCTTTTCCTAGCCATGAAAAGTTTTTTCCCTGAGCTGGACCCGGAGAGGGCAGGAGATGCCAGGCACGCGGTGTCACAGGGGCTCTATACATTCGTTCGCCCCCAGAGATCGAGGCTCACATCTGGGCATGAGCAGCAAACAGGAGGCGGCTGGCTGCATCACAGTTGGAGCATCGTGACAGGAGGGTTCAGAGATGATGACGGGCGACAAGATGTCACGTTGGTCTACTTGGCATATCTACAGGGGTTGTTTCATACAGAGAAGCACTGAGCACTCTCAGTGCAGATGCGCACACGTGCTTGTGCGAGCGCAATCGTAATGCGCATTCAGAGAGTAGTGTACATAAGTGCCTCTGTGAGAAGGCTGCCGGTTCTTCACTCTAGTGTATAATTAAATCAACAAACATAATTTAAGTGTAGCTGTCCACACACACACGTAAGTTTCTAAAGAGGTACCTGCGTTTTATGTCAACCACTGAGAACTATAATCACTCCACACATCCTCTCAAACACAGGACAGCCTGCCATTAGAGAAGGGAGTGGTGGTGCATTTGTTGTTGTGCTTGGATTATGAAGGACGTTGTTTATGACATGTCAATGATAAAGGAATGGAGCAGAGTAGAGCAAAAAGAAGCTAGGTTTGGTTTGAACCGAGGAACACACCCCCCAACTCACCTGCACACTTGGTCCGGCTGACAAGAGGGGGTCCAGGAGCCCCTGTGCCCCCCTCCCCTGGCCGGGTCAGTAAAACACTGATATGGTACTCTGTGTCGGGTTCCAGATGCCACACCTTACAACAGAATAGAGTACAAATATGTTATATTATATATATATATATATATACATATATATATATAGCAAAGACATAACTAGCCTTTTCGGTCTGTATGTAAGTATGAAACAATTTTCTTTTTTTCCTGTAACAGCAATGTAAACCGGAACCTTCTTTAAAGGACCTGTAAACACTGATGTTACAAACAAACACACACCTTATAGGTAAGTGAACCCACGCCGTGTGTCTCCGACCACGGCGATTGGCTAGCCCGGTACTCAATCTCCCGGCGGATCACAGGGCCGTCTCCCACGATGGAGTTGGTGTTGAGTTGGATGATCAGGTAGGTTGGGCCAGCTCGAAGAAGCTGGGGGGGGGCGATGGGGGTTGGGGGCACTGCCAGGACGAGGGGCGGTACAGTGTTGAGACAGCGGAGTGTTCAGGCCATGATCAAACACACACATAGAGACTAAAGGTGCAGTGGAGACTAAACCAATGCCTTTTATTTCATCAAACACAATAGACTGTTAAGAGAATGCTTTATTAATCTGTCTACAGTTTATCCAGTTCCTATCCTCTGCAAATGATATACACTATAATGATATAACAATTGTTATCATCTACGCCATCTGGCTCATCATGAAAACATCCTCTGTAGACGTCAAATGAACAGAGATACAAATTAATTACAATGATCCATAGTTTTGCTTTTGTGTACCATTGAGACTAATTAAAACAAGACAAAATCACTGCCACGCCATTGTTTAATGAATTTAAACGGAATGCGAAACAAAACGTCAAACATTTCTATAGAATATGCAATAACTGTTCTCTCAGGAAGATTTGAGGGTTTTTCACGTTTTCTGCTCTTCTTGTTTCATCATTTCAATAGCGTTATTTCTGCTCTGCTAGAGCATTGACTAACAAAATCTGTTAATCATTTTTAGAATAATTTTCAGGAGAGGCACTCGAAGGGAAGCAAATGTTTAATTTTGACCATTATGAATGTGAATAAGAGTTTATTTGCATGAGTGATTGTGTGAATTGTGCTGTCTGTCCTTTCAATGTTAGCAGAGGACACACACATACACACATACACATACACACAAGTAAAGAGAGGAAACTTTTTTTCTCTCGTGTGAGAAAAACACACGAGAGCGTATTCTCGTCGACTCTCCACAATATGTATACAGTAAGAGACAGAAAGTATAAGCAAGAAAGGTTTTCTTAGTACAGAACATATTGCCTAGATGGGTGTGTGTGTGTGTGTGTGTGTGTGTGTGTGTGTGTGTGTGTCTCACATGAGGAGTGCTGGATGGATATACAGTTGTTGTCAGGTGGAACATATGGAGGAAAGCATTGAGAGGTGCCAGAGTGGTAGATCGGTGTCTTGGTGGGTGGGAGGAATCAACAGGACGATGGTGTGAGCTAAAGTGTGCAAAAGGGCTCAAATACATTTCCATTTTAGACATTTAGCTGACACTCTCATAGAGAACCACTTGCATACAATGTAGATTGCATTCATTCAGAACTTCACACATTTTAGTATATTGTTTCGTTAGAAGCCTAGGAATGATTAGGTGTCTGTGAGGATATGAGAGGCAGATTGGAATTGCAGCCAGGACAATGGATTTTATTCAAATAACATCCAATAACGGCCTAGAAAATATTATCGAAGTCGTTATTAGAAGTGGTTTGACATAAATACATTTTAAGCAGGTGATTCTGCGTTACTTTGGAATTAAACTCACCTGCGATGAGCTGCAGGTGTCTGCAATATGAAAATCTCCCAGTTTGAATAGAAAAAGCACTCTCTCTGTTTTGTGTCACTGTGTGTACCTCAATGGGCATAGAGAAAAGAAAGAAAACCAGAGAAAAACATTGCCAGGTGTGGACAATCCCAAGGCAACAAGTTCATCTTCAGAGACCTTGATGTTCCCGTTTCAACTGGAGTGATTTGGTAAAACACATATTAACCAAATCTCTAATTTTACAGAAAACCAAAATAAATGGAGGAGGTTTAGTGATGTTTTGGGATTGCTTTGCTGGATGCCTTAAACATTTACACTGAATGCATTTTGGTGCACAATGTTATATCCATTATCAGAAAGCTGGGTCTGCACTGAAGGTCATCTGTCTTTCACATGCCCGTGCACAGACCTCTGGAGGGGCAGGGGTCAAACCCAAAAAAGGGCACCCCCACATAAAACATTTTTGCAAATAATACATAAAATAAATACCTACACTCGCAGGAGAAATAACCAAAAGTTTTAATGCATAACAGCAATAAATATTCCTTTTATATACTATGTGCATGTGAATCTGACCAATAACTTAGCTGAGCTTCCATCCTTTCTTAAGTACCACTTTACTGTATATTACAATGTGAAATGGTACAGAATGTCAAGTGTATCTTGGCCTTTGAAATTCAACAAAACGCTGCACATATTTTTATTTGATGTAGAATGTGTCTGTCAAAATCTATTTGCTGGCTAGTAAAGCACAGTTATAGGTCTATAATAGTTATTATGTACTGTGGATCAAGTTTGAGATGCGTAATAGAGGGTTTTTAATTAACACAAAAAACATAAATTGGGCCGTATTGAATCGCCCCAGGCCTTAGTCGGTCTACCACTAGCCTAAAAAACAATTCCACAGCACCTTAACCATGGGCAAATTTTTTATCCACAAAAACATTTCAGGCACAGAACATACACCCTATTGCATCCATATAGTTTTTTTTTTCATTTATCATTATATTTGCAACTATATATGCCATATTATGAACAGCAGCCAGACTCAATATACTAGCCTATCTTCTGTCTTCTAATGTGACTGTAGAAAGGATGAACAGACCTCCTGAGCTGATAAATAAATTAAGTGATTGTATATTTCTGAATTCAAACGTGTCTGCCTACCAAGAGGATGTGAGCCAGCTGAGCCTAGTAACCTTACAGTTGTGTTAAGTTAATGTAGCTACTGTAGCAATGCACTATTGCTGCTGAGCAATACATTCCAAGCTAGCACCACTAAAGCTAAGGGTAACTAACTATGTACAGTAGCCAGCGATTTTTTAAATATTCATTTCTATTTCAGTTGTTAGGGGATGAGCTTTAGACTTTTTCAGACAGTGAGGGTTAAAACAGCAGCAGGAAGAACTGGTTCATGCACTCGCCAGCAGGGCCGGCCCTAGGCATAAGCGACACAGGCGGTCGATTGTGGCCCCCCACCTCTAGGGGGCCCCAGTTTGCTAGTGAGCCCCGGACCAATAGGGATCAAATTTTGCTTAGGGCCCCCAAAAACCTAGTGCCGGCCCTGCTCACCAGTAAACCAGTGTATGTTGTATGTTAGCTAGCTGGCTGCTCATATGCTGAAACCGATGTAATGTCACATAGCTGCAATAGACTTACCTAGCCATGGAGCTTATGAATTACAGTATGAGCTAACCAGCCAGCCAGGGTTGCAAGATTGCATTGACTGTAAACCGCCCAATCACCCACGGGCTCCACAAAAAAATTGCCTGAATGGTATTGTTTCTATACAACCCTATCTCTAAATCGACCCGCCCAAGCCCATTTTTATCATTTTTATCATTGTCATTAAAGCAGCCCAGTTGTGAGGGAAACGGCCCCATCTGGCAACACTGCAGCAAACGCGCAGCACGTTAAACACAAGATGCGTGGTAAGTTAGGCTAACCATTTGGAAGGAGAGGGTTGTTCAGTTTTTCACTTGGGTGTCTATTTTTCATGTTGATATGTACCTTTTGGATGTGTTTAGAAAAAAATGATATTCTTAAATAGTTAGAAACATCCATACATTTCAAGTGCGGTGTCCTAAAGGGCGTCATGTTTGAATGACCATGAGTGTACAAGCATCAACATTCCTTTAGGACTCGCAATACTATACCTCTAACGATGAGCTCAGCGAAGTTGGACACGGCAGCTCCACGCGTTGACTCCGTGATGCAACGATACAGGTCCTGCTCGCCCCTCTCAGCCTCCACCTGGAAGGTGGCCATCAGACGCTTGTGGCTCAGACGTTGGACAGAGGACGCAGCCACAACCACGCCGTTACGGCGCTACAGAACAAACAAGAGTCAATCCAACCCATACGGTCAGAGTGGTCATGTTCCCCTCAATATCTATAACTGCCACAGAAAAATATTCCTTTTTAGATTAACGTATGGTGACCAATCAAATCTAACGTGATTGGTCAAAAGACCAATTAGTGGAAAAAGATCCAAATGTGGTCTTTCTGGTCGAACGCAGCTATAGAGGGAGAATTACCTCAATTGGCTTAAACAGATTGTGTTTGCTATACTGTAACAGAATGCATGGCCAGGAGATTGTGCCCTAAACAGTGACACTGTGAGTGTCTGTTCATGTAGGATGGGAAGGAGACATGGAGCCAAAGCGGGAGAGATGAGATTAGGCGGGAGGCGGAGATAATAAATACTTTATAAATGTTACAGCTAACGTCTTGGCATAATGAGCAAGGCTGGCGTAAGGACTGGCCCACGGATACGTACCTACAGACACACACGCACAGGAAAACTCACACGCACATGTCATGTCTTTCCAGGTGCGGGGGGCAATAAAGTTTTACTGCACGCTCTCAGAATAATGTCGGCAAGATGTTATATAAGCGAGCTAGCTGTTGCCCTGCTTCCTACTTCGCACCAGTGAGTGGCCTGGACAGCTGGAGCTGTGAATTGGTTCGCGTGGGGAGGGGGCGGAAGCAGATGCTAAGAAGTTTGAAACGGTATAGGAGGAGTAAGGCCTACATCATCAGTGTTTCCCTCTTATTGTAATAACCGCAGCGGCTCGCCACTGCTAAAATGTGATGCACCGCCACAGAAAAACAGAATAATTTTATGAAATACGTTTTTTTTTCCAAACTGAGTGCAGTTTAGCATTGTGTGCAGTTTACTATCGTACCAGCATCAGAGCAGAGCAACAATGTCCTGCACACAATGTTTGGAGTACCAAACTAGCTTGTGAGGTCAAAGAAACGTAACTGGCTGTCTGTGCATGCACGTTTGTGTTGAACTGTCAGTAAGTGGCTGTGACAATGATATAAAGAAGGTAGCTATCTTCTGAGCGACAATCAAAGGTAAGAAGTAAGCTAGCTATGTTAAAGAATATTATATTATATATATTAAGTTGGAGCACACTGAGAAATGGTTAGAGCTTAAGTAAGTTATTTAGAGAACATATTTAATAGAAAGAAATCCTATTTTGAAAAACCTATTATTGTTGTTCATTTGTTTGTCCTTATTAGCTGTGGAGAGGGATTGAGTTATAATTCCAATCACACTATATTTTCCATCCCGATTTTCCATGTACAAGGGATACTTTTTGCGGAAAAACTATTCAGTGTTGCAGTGAATGTATTGTACGAAATACTCAGGAGTTTGTAAAGTTACAAATATAATGTGAAATCAAGGGGCACTGTATGCTACATCCAGCAAAACTATATTTCCTACCCCATCTTCAACCCCCAATGCAACACACTATACTGTAAATGGAATTCATTAGTTAGTATCTAGTGGCTTTTATTAGGAGTCTGGGAGGTGATCCATGAACAGTTTTAGAGAATGGTTAATTGAGAGTGAGTACTTAGGTTATTATTAGAGAATGATGTTAAGACAGTATTGTCAAATAATGTTAAGAAAATAAAGTTGACAAGCAAGAGAGACTGGTGTAAAGGGAGGATATATTAGCATTTCACACCTTTAGTGTCGCTGATGCCAGCGTGTCGGCCCACGACCCCACGTCGGCCCGCAACCCCCAAAACCCCCAAAAAAGTAGGGGAAACACTGATCATACAGCGTATAGGCTGTCGCCTCAGTGACAACATTAGACGAAGGAGAGAGTAATTCAGTGTATTATGGGGTTATTCATTTCCACAAACCCATAGCATGTTGGACTACATTTCAATCATTACAGGTTGGTGTATTCACAGCTACAGGTGTGTTCATGTTGTTAATGTTTTAGGCGTGTGAGTGAGATTCTTTAGCTGTAAATCACAGTCCTATTCAGGCCTTCCTACAGCTTTTCACCCACATGGTCAAACATATAGAATTCCTAAACCTGTCCACCTTCCTGCTATCCTTCTCTCTTCCCTGCCCCATAGCATGCTATGATAATGACTTCCTGTGGTAAAAAGTACAACTCTGTTACAAAAACACAAAAGACGTCAAGGAAATAAACATGAATTGAATAAAAAATGATTACGTAAACAATTAGTTGGGAATATTGAAACACAAATGAGAGAGGGGAAAAAAAAGGAGAAGAAACTTGGGGGCTCCAGTCAGTGCCAGCTCACAGCGGAAGAGATCAAAGAGAAAGTAGCAATTAGTGTTTTGAGGAGAGGAACAGAGAAATGCACGCGTGCGCTCACGTGCACACTCACTGAGTTGAGTAGGAACACAGAAAAACACAACGCTAAGGATCAGACAGCACTGTAAACAGTTGATAGACAAAAAAACAGAAGGCGAAAATGGATTGGGGAAATGTCATTTCTGCAGTTACCAATCCTGATTTAACCTTAATGAGTGAAGAGTGTGGGAGTCAAAGCAAAACAACTAGCCATACCGTTTCCGGCTCAGGACTTAAATGCATGCGTGTTTTTCCCTACGTGGGCACAATAATATAATATGAGTCACTACTGTCATGAATCCTTATGAAGAGATATACATTTGAGGGAATGAGTGTGTGTGTGGGCCTGGATGTGCTTGTGAAACTGCGGGTGTGTCAGCCTGTATGTGCCTCAGAGAACTACAGAGGAATAATATGCCAGGTTTTTGAACGCCTGAAAGAGCAGTTGCTCTAGATCCAAAAGGCTTCCGTACAGAAGAAAGGAAGTGAGGAGGAGAGGAGACTGAAAGAAAATGGAGGAAAACACAAGGGATGGAACACCCTGTACACAGAGATCTCATTTACAAAGCGTCTTCTTCCCTCCTCCGTCCTCCTTTCCTCATCTATCATTTCAAAAGCACTTAGAAGTACAAGCCTCAAGGACGCAGAGAGAGAGAGAGAGAGCAAGAAAGAGAGAGAGAAGAGAGAGAGAGAGAGCAGTTGGGGGGTGGGGGCTTTCAAACTTGGGTTTAGGAGACAAAATATTAACTCAAATTCATGCAGCAGATATTGAAACCCTTTTGAGATTTGAGAGATTATTTTATGGAGGAATATTACTATTTAACTATCAGCCAGTGAATCAAAGGGCCCCACAAACAGCAAATGCCATTTGGTTAAGGAAAGTATAAGACTTTAGCTCCTAGGCCATAACACACACACACACACACACACACACACACATCCAGCCTCACCTCCAGCAGGAATGGCTCAGTCTCAGTCGTCTTGCCAGTGGCCACACACTGGAAGGTTGCATTCTGCCCTGCATTCACCTCCACATCCCCCAGCCGAGAGAAATGGGGAACCTTGTCTGTGGATGGGGAGAGAGATAAAGCAATGATAGAGAGATTAAGCGACAAAAAGATATCCTCTGTGAGTCTAGTAAATGACAGGGAAAGAGAGAGAGAGAGAGAGAGACAGACAGACAGACAGAGAGAAAGAGGGACAGAGACAGAGAGACAGAGAGACAGAGAGAGAGAGCGAGAGAGAGAGAGAGAGAGCATGGCATTAGTGCAGCTGAGCTCTCCCAGCTATGCCTGTGGGCTGTGGCTTCAAGAAGACTTCAGCTTCCCCTCACAGTCACTGTACTGGATGGGAGAAGACGTTCAGTGCCTGCAGTGCATCTGCGGGCTTTCTAGTCTTATGTAAGTACCCTCGCAGCGCAATTATAAGAACACATTCTCTTTTTTTCCCTTCAGAAACGTCAACAAGTTCATCAGGGCATTACGGCACTCCAGTGTTATCCTGGGTTCAGTCCCCCATAAAGTGAGCACTCAGGCATTGGTTTTATCCCTAATAAAGGCAGCACGAACAGTACACAGAAACACATCGCACAAATAGCAGGAATCCGTTTAGTCGCAGGAGCGCTAAACATAATGCATTTTTAAAAATTCACTCTCCAAAAAAATTTGGAGAGATATGTTGCCTTGGGTGGCACCCCTGTTGGTCTTCTCCCACTTCATAGTCACCAAAGTGCTCGCTAGCTGTAATAACACCTCGTTTACTGGGCTTTGTGTCGAATAATAATAGAATAAATTGTCTGAACAGACATAATTGCGCCTACGGTGTCTGAAATCACAGTCATTTGAATTGATGGTTTCTAACCCAACACATTTCTTTGAATGGCTACGGTTTAGATCTATTGGTTCGGCTTCAGTCACACAACACCAGCCTGACTGACGCGACCTACGTGACTCACAGCACAGGAAGAGCTGTGACTCAAAGTGCAAGCATTTTGATTGGTTCTTATTTACTAGCCATTTGCATGCACAATGCCGCAAGCTACGCCAGAGATTTCGGAAGTGAACATGACAGTTTGGATTTTGTGGGGCGGCGTTTTTGTAGAACAAAGATTAGGATTTGTTAAATTTCAAATGGGTTTCTCCAACCAGCGGTGCTCATCCCCTTCATTATCAACACCTCTGGGCAACAACATCAAAACAGCCTTTCCAGACTCTAAAATCAAGAGGACTGAGTCCGGTGTCAGTCAGGGTAACTGCAAACTGTAATAATGGTCTTGGTTGTTGGTGCGCACAGTAGGAGGAACGTTGTTTCCCGTTCGTTTGCTTGCTGACAGCATGATGAATTAGAAGGACGACATGCCACAGACAGAGATTATTTTCACCCCTTTCTATATGTTGAATTTGGTGCACTCTGGGCTGGCGGATCTATCAAGCTTGTCTGGGATGAAAAGAACACAGTAAAGTGTTCTTGCCACTACTCAGTGAAAAGCATTAACGTTTGAGTTATTTTTTTTTTTTTTACAGTTTTCTATTTCTGGATTATGCACTGAAATGACCATTTGACAAAAATAAGTGGCTAATGTGTGTATATATATTAACACATAACCACGCATTTTCTTTTTTGACAACAAAATGTGTCAAAATGTCATGTAATGATTCACCTTGATGATATGTCTATAGTACAGCAACTATGGTACTCTCTGGGGAGCATTCTGTAGGAGCTCTAGAGAGAAGACTGAGGCCGTGCCCCTAGCGGCACCCAAGTAGAAAGTGCTGCTTCGCAAGCACAGCCTGTGATATTCCTTCAAACCTGCAAAGAGAGCCACACAATTGACGTGTAAGCGCTTTGCCACCTTTGTTTTGTGAAAATGAGCATTAAGCAATTCACTGTTTACCAGGATTCATTTGAGATGGGCCTGGAGGTGGTGCCTTAAAGTGTAAAGAGATCAACAAATCACAATCCCCTATATTTACACATACCCAGGATATTCCCTGCTGCTGGCAGTAGACAACATATAGGGACAGAATACTTAACATCTAGACAACATTGATATAAAACCATATACAATGGGCGGTGACCCATTATATCCTGATTATACGCTAAATTTACATGTACAGTTGTACACATTGGCAGGCAAAAAGTTCCGGTATATGAATCGATAGATGCAGAGAGATGAGCAGAGGTTTGGGTGCAGTATAGAGGAGCGGTTTAGTTAACAGTAGGGTGGGTGAGCATAGTGATGTGGTGAGCATAGTCTTGTCAGTCACTGTGGGACAGATGCCAGTTTGCTGACGGTCATCACAGGGGAAAGACGTCTGCCCTCTGAATCTTTTGGAACAGTGGGCCCGGGGTCAAAGGTCATCTTGGCAACACTCTTCCTGACCCTGGAGTTGTGTAGGATCTCAACGGCCGCCGGGTGGGAGCTGATTACCGTTTCTGCTGACTATACGCTGCGGTTTACCTCAGCAAATGAAATAGGCAGACCCAAACCAGACAGTGAGAAAAGAGTTGAGGATGACGATTTGATGTGTAGAGCTAGGTCAAGACTGACTGGGAGGTTGTATTTTTTCAGCTGCCGCAAATGGTACATGTAATTTTGTGAACTGACAGTACATTGACTAGGGCTGCAACAAAAAAATTAAAAACATAAAATTCTTGAAATTGAAATTGCTGTAAGTTGTTGTCATCCAACCAAAACCTCCTAAACCCGGAACTAGAGTTGTTTATAAGATTATTGGAACATTTCTGGCTAACCAACGGAAGACAAAATTAAAATGATAGAGCTCAAAGTAAAAGGAGAATAAATCAGGCTACATTACAGGTAAGCTTGGGAAAAAAACTACATAATGAGTCTTCTCAATTAACCATGAATAGCTTCTGCGGATTGATGCAGCCATGACAACTACATGTAGTCAGAAGAGATGATAAATAACAAACAATAAGGTAGTTCACCAGATGTGTTTCTGTCACTACATTCCCCTCATCACTTAGACACACCATACACCCGCACAATCTGAAATGTAGCTCCAGCTAATTAACTAGTTGCTAAAAATCCTTTTCTCCTACTAACGTTATATCATTGTTCCTTAGGTATTACGTTTTTGATTGACGATTGGGAACTGTTAGTTAATTATGCAATAACTGTGCACTGATTTAGGTATTTAGGACATCGTGTATTTTTCTTAACGTTAAGGATGCCGTTTGAATGATAAAACATTTAAAGGTTTTACACCAATGGATTCCTTGCCATTGACAATGAGACCGACCAGACTGGGGTCACGCATTGTTGGAGGTGCAGTTGGTGTGGCGACCACAGGAACGGTTTGACCATGCACCTTTACATTGATATAATACTGGCGCTCTGAACACGTCACTTGTATAGCAGCCTAAATACACCACTGAATCAACAAACGGCATCCTTGCATTCATCTTCGGCTTGTCCAGGGCCATGTTGATAGTTCTGTTGGCTAATGACCAAGTTCAGACACATACTGGTCTGTAGTCGATCAGTCGAGCATTTAGTGGCATTTGAATGCGTCTGTGAGACAACAGCGGAGAGTGTGAACAGCACGAACAAGCGAACAGACGAAAACCGTGTCATTAAAACAGACACTCTGGAGTGCATCCCAGTGAGGAGTCTTCCTTATTTTCCGCTGACAAGCGTCTATTTAACTATCCAACACCTGCTCAAAGCCACTGTGCATGTGCTTACAGTACGTTCTGTCACTTAGCACTGCGGTGTGCCACCGTGAGACATACATTTAATTTACATTCACTGGCTTTCGTTTAATAGCTTTATTCAACAGGGACATTAATCAACGTTGATCCAAACACGTCAGAGTTAACTACAGGCCTAGGGTTAACTGACACATTTTTACATCCCGAGGAACGTTCATTTGACAGTAATGTTGTTTGACCGTAACACGTGTTCAGAATAGTAACGGTGACTCTGGGGGGTGGGGGGTGGGGGGGGTTGCAGAAATGCCAAGTGTGTCGGAATGTGCACGAGACAGACTCGATTTGTATCTCCTACAGGCCAAACAAGTTGTTTTTTGCCGCCTTTGGGGGCATCCTGCCAGCTTGGAGACTGGGTTTTCCACGGAGGTCCGGGAAGTCTAATGAGAGTGTTGATTTTTTAATGGCGATGGCGTGGGCCAGGAAAATGCCATCTGCATTAGGGCCACACACACACCAACACACATACACACCGCCCTGGCAAACACTCAGAAACAGGTTCTATAACACATGAAAATACATGCACACTGGTCAAACCCACAAAATAATACTAGAATTTGCTATGGAATATTATAGTACTTATACACACCGTTCAAAAGTTTTGGGGTCAAATGTCCTTGTTTTCCATGAAAACATACGTGAAATGAGTTTGAATAGGAAATATAGCAAAATGAATAGGAAATATAGTCACTGACAAGGTTAGAAATAATGATTACATCCTTCAAACTTTGCTTTCTTCAAATAATCCTCCATTTGCAGCATTTACAGCCTTACAGTCCTTTTGCATTCTAGCTGTAAATTCGTAAAGGTAATTTGAAGAGATTTCACCCCATTCTACCCGAGGCACCTCCCACAAGTTGGATTGGCTTGATGGGCACTTCATATGTACCATACAGTCAAGCTGCTCCCACAACAGCTCAATGGGGTTGAGGTTGACTGTGCTGGTCACTCCATTATAGACAGAATCCCGGCTGACTGCCTTTCCCCTAAGTAGTTCATGCATAGTTTGGAGTTGTGCTTTGGGTCATTGTCCTGTTGTAGGAGGAAATTGGCTCCAATCAAGAGTCGGCCATAGGGTATGGCATGACTTTGCAAAATAAAGTGATGGCCTTCCTTCTTCAAGATCCCACCATTTTTCCCCCAATTGTCCTCTGTCTAGTGTCTGTTTTCTTTTGCCCATCTTAATCTTTTCTTTTTATTGGCCAGTCTGAGATATGGCTTTTTCTTTGCAACTCTGCCTAGAAGGTCAGCATCACAGATTTGCCTCTTCACTGTTGACGTTGAGACCGGTGTTTTGCAGGTACTATTTAATGAAGTTGCCAGTTGAGGACCTGTGAGATGTCTGTTTCTCAAACTAGACATTCTTATGTATTTGTCCTCTTGCTCAGTTGTGCACCGGGGCCTCCCACTCCTCTTTCTATTCTGGTTAGAGCCAGTTTGAGCAGTTCTGTGAAGAGAGTAGTACATAGTGTTTTACGAGTTCTTCAGTTTCTTGGCAATTTCTCGCATGGAATAGCCTTACTTTTTCAGATAGACTATATATAGACTGACGAGTTTCAGAAGAAAGTTCTTTGTTTCTGGCCATTTTGAGCCTATAATCACCAGTTTTATTGCTTCTTTTAATCAGCACAACAGCTTTCAGCTGTGCTAACATAACCGCAAAAGTGTTTTCTAATGATCAATAAGCCTTGTAAAATGGTAAACTTGGATTAGCAATCACAAGGTGCCATTGGAACACAGGACTGATGGTTGCTGATAATGGGCCACTGTACGCCTATGTAGATATTCCAATAAAAGTCTGCCATTTCCAGCCACAATAGTCATTTACAACATTAACAAGGTCTACACTGTATTTCTTATCAATTTGATGTTATTTTAATGGACTTTTCTGTCAAAAACAAGGAAATTTCTAAGTGACCCCAAACTTTTTAATGGTAGTGTAATTCTCTAAAGCTACTTTAGTTAACATATATGGTACTCATACCTAACCCACAAATTCTGATTTGCCAAGTATAGAGGGCATGTTGTTTTCCATACAGGTTATAGAAGAGCAGAAAAAAGGAATGAGGGGGCGTGGTATTTGGCCAATATACCATGGCTAAGAACAGTTCTTATGCATGACTCATCCAGGAGTCATGTTTTAGTGGCCATATAACACAACCCCTTATGCCTTGTTGCTTAAACACTCAACACAACAGTTGGTGTCTGCAAAAACACAACATAGATGTAGTACATATGTAGATGTAGCAAATATTACAGTCTTTATACAGTAATTAGCAGAGATTATGCATGCAGAGTTATATATATTTAGTATTTAAGTCATGGCTGATCAACACTTCACCTTTTGGTGGATTGGATAAGCCATCACTTATATAGCTCCATATTCAAGATGACCACTCACTACAATACCATAGTATACTGTAGAACTATTTCACATGGGACTCAAAGGATATTCAGGTGAAGGACAGAGGCTAAGTATAAAAGGTTTGCGCTGATCTCATGTCTGGTTGTTTTGGAGAGAGAGGTAGATAAAAGAAAGATAACTAAGAACAATAGAAGAAAAAGAATGACAGAAAGAGTGAAAAAGATTAACTTGTGAATGATTTGTAAAGATCCAACAGTTTGTTTTTCACAGGCGATAAAAGCTGTCTGAATTTCATGAGCTCATAAACACCTTCCATTATCATTTATTAACATTTCCACCCGGCCCACATCTTCTGCTCTTCACTGAGGATTATCCTTTAACCGAGAGTCAAGGCTGAGCTCATCTTCAATCGAGTCCCGCTGCTAGCCTCCATTATGGATCCGGCTGGCTCAATGTTCCCTGAAGTCTACAGGAGTTAGTGGTAGTCAGTGGAAACTGTGACAGGCCTCAGCACCACTCCAATCCACTCTGTGACACACTGTCAGCAGAGCAGAATGAGGGTTAGGGTCACGCATTTACATCCCAGAGGAACCCTCATTCCTAATCTCTCACGGACAGATGCTGTGAATAAGTGACAGACCCAGATTAGAGTATTCCCTACAAAGCACCTGACCTCTGACCAGGGACCGTAGGGCTCTGTTCACTACTTAGGACTCTTCGGAGGGAACGGGGCACCATTTAGGACTGCCCCACTCCGTTCACTGAGGTAATGGGCCCGGGAACAGCGAGGTGAGTGGCCGAGGAGAGGGACGTTCAGGTTTACGCAGGGGCAGGAGGGGAGGGGGTGACTAATCTCCCAGAGAACTGCTGCAATGTGTCACCAACTACAGCGACTGGAGCTGCGGATGAGGGACAGTTCGTCTGGAACGATGGCAGTCAGCCAGGTACTGAGAGGCAAAGGACGGGGGTGGGTCTGTGATAGGGATCTCGCGGAGCACCGCTACGTTGTGACATTACGGGCCAGCTTGTGACCACGAACTACCGCTGCTCTCGTCGCTCCGTGCCGGAGAGGCAGAGAAAAGGCCTTGGCGACCATTCGCGGGAGTGTACATTAGCTCTGAGAGGGCAGGCTCGTCTCGGAGACGGGAAGTCAGAGCGAAAAAAGGAGCACAGAGCAGACCAGGAAGATAAAGGTCACTGGCTCGCTGTCCGTTCAACCGGGACAAAAGGAGCGCCACTGTGCGGCCGTGAACAATGGGAAAACAGACTTGGCGCCCACATGCCAAAATCCTCTCCCACCCGTCTGGCGTTCAGAGCAGATTTCCTTGGTTGGTCACTCCATTATTGTACATTCCTATGTCTGTCCCCCCCTCCTATCACACACATGACACTGCCTGTGTATGTCTACTCCTCTGCCAGGACCGCCCAGACCCACTATTCACCATTGCTTTGTAAAGGTCACTGGCTATGTGCTCGGTTCTGGAGTACATTAATACATCGGTGCCTTGTCGGGTTGATGATAAACTGGTAGAGTCATGGATTGGCGCCGTGTTCTCCGGGCTGGTGGACACTGGCGACTGAGTGCGGCGGGCAGCTACTTACAGCAGGGGTAGTTGAGCAGCAGGATGTCGTCAAGGGCGATGTAGCCTCGACGTTCTGCCGAGACGGATGCTTCAAACACCACCTGAGGAGAAACACCAAAGATATAAGAGGAAGGAAGATGGGATTTTACGCTGTGCAGCAGAGAGAGAAAGGACCGGAAGGATACGAGAGAAGACCTGTTCACGTGGCTTGCCAATGATTCCACTGAGGCCTGTCTGGGGGGGGGGGGGGGGGGG
>JACXGI010011876.1:0-24020 GCA_016801175.1 Esox masquinongy | reverse complement strand
CCCCCCCCCCCCGTCGCTTCCTGAAGTCCACAATCATCTCCTTAATCTTGCAGACCTTGAGAGAGAGAGGCTGTTGTCCTAGCACCATGTAGCCAGGTTTTTACCTTCTCTCTGTAAGCGGTCTCATCATTGTTGGAGATGAGACCCAGGATGGTTGTGTCATACGCGAATTGAAGGATGATAGTTGGAGCTTTGTGTGGCCACGCAGTCATGCGGGAACAGGGAGTACAGGAGGGGACTGAGTACGCAGCCTTGGGGAGCTCCAGTGCTCAGGGTCAGTGCAGAGGAGGTGAGGTTGCCCATTCTCACCACCTGGGGTCTACTTGTCAGGAAATCCAGGATCCAGTTGCAAAGGGAGGTGTAAAGTCCCAGGGTCCTGAGCTTAGGAACAAGCTTAGTGGGCACAATAGTGATGAATGCAGAGCTGTAGTCAACAAACAGCATCCTCACAAATGTGTTGCCTTTTTTCAGATGGGAGAGGGCGGTGCGTGTTGTCAGGGTGATGACATCGTCCGTAGATTTATTGGGGCGGTATGCAAATTGAAAGGTGTCTAAGGTGTCAGGAAGGGTGGAGCAGATGTGAGTTCTGACAAGCCGCTCGAAGCACTTCATGATGATGGAGGTCAGTGCTACAGGGCGGTAGTCATTCAGGCACGTGATGGAAGGTTTCTTGTTTGAAGCAGGAGGGGACTGCAGACAGAGACAGTGATAGGTTGAATATGGAGGTGAAAAACTCCGCTAGCTGGTCTGCACACCTCCTGAGGACACGCGTATGGGGCTGGTTTAGAAACGTTGCTCCAAAGTAGGGCCAGTTAGCCCTGGGTTAAGGTCAGTGCAAGCACACTTTGGAATTGGACATCAAACATTATGAATTAAGAAAAAATGGAAACAACAGTAAAAAAAAAGAATATGCAAGTGTGAACACTCAGTTGGCCTAGTGTGAACATGCTTATAAAGGGCTTCCTTCTTCCAAGGTGAAACTCTACCTTTAGATTCAGATTATTTGCCAGGCTAACTAACAGCCATTTACTGTAGCCAGTAAGACTACAAGCAAAGTGTGTTTTTATGTTTTTAAAAAGTTATTTGTTTGAATAATACCTTTTCGATCACTCCAAAATAATGCAAAACAACTTGCTTTGTCCTCAGTGACCTACACTAGCAAAGTCATGAACAACACCTGTTGTGAGCAGACATTAAGACCTCCCCCACCAAGGCAGGAACTCAGACCCAGACGATCCGTCCCTGCGGCAGCATGGTAATTTACAGTGTGTCCAGCGCCAAGGCCCTCCCAGCTCGCTCTGTCTCCCTTTGGCAGTGTAACACACCTCCAAGCTTTTCAGTCCCACCTCCCAGCTACAGGTGCGGATCAGGCCAGCGGAGTACTGCCAAAGACTGTTGTATGAAAAAATGAACAGGGAGCCAGGGAGACTTGTTCCACAGGTGGTTCAGACAACGGTGGACCACTGACCATATTACCAGTGTATCTGGATCTCATAGAACTTAGCAGTTAAATAGACCCTAACCTCCAGGTTCTACCCAGTTTGGTTCCCATAACCCATATTAGGTCATTCTCCTCAATTTGTTTAAGCTCTGAGTAAAACACTATTCCCTTAACATCACAAGTTCTTTGATGTGGTCTAGGGCCTTGGCTGGCGCGTGCTTCGCTCGCTGTCCTCTCATTCCTGTGTTCCCCGTTTATGCTGGTGCTGAAACTGGAGATATTGCTGTAATGGCCCATCTGTGTTTGAGCTCGGTCCAATGCAGCTGTTGGTCTCCCAATCCCGAAACGTTATGTATGCCCAGCTTTGTTTCAAAGTTAATTATTTGTGAATTTAAAGACAAGCCATAACTTAAACATTATAAAGTATTTCTTTGTGCGTTGGTTTTTGTGTTTTCCATTCTTTACCATGCGATTATTCCTACTGGCGAACTAATGAGGTGTTTCTGTCAAATGGTTTTGGGAATTACCTTATAACATTTGTATTGTCGTAGTTGTTTCTTTGCTAATGTTTTTTGGTGTCATGAACCTGGTGAGGTGATTTCACGCTAGTTGGCCTGGCTACATGCTCATGTGCGTTTAGCATTACGGGTGATGCGAGGCGGGGCGATGTCCATGCACGTGCCCGCTCAGATCCCCTGACGTTCCAGAATGTGCTGGCTCGGTAAGGCAACAGGTTTAATGTACATTGTGTATGGCACGGAAAAGCCTTTGGGGCTTGTGAAATTACAGTTCTGAAAATGCGTAGCGAAAGGAAAATAACCTCCCCCCTGCTCACCCTCCCTTAGAGAGAGAGCTGACTTCACTGCAGTTTATAACTCCAGCAAAGACTTCAAACCCCTCCACCCCTTGTAGTTCCTCAGATAAGAGAACAGTTCATGTTATGAAACTACATGGGGGAGTACAAGGGAATGGGGTAAAACACATCACAGGGTCTACTTAAAGGCAGCGCACAGAAAGAGAGAGAAAATCATTAGCCGCAGTGAAGAGTCTCTGTAACAATACTGGCTGATGGACTGGATCCCTTCTAAATATTGTGTCTGGAGCCTCGCCCAGTGAATGCTCTCTGTACTGCTTCTAATTAAGACAGGCACCCTATCCTAAAAAAGCTTCAAAATATTTTCTTTTGCACTCATACGTGTGTGGATGCTTCCCTTCTCAAAGCCACTTCTTTGGTTGGTGTGTTTCGGAAAAAAGGAAGGGAAGCGTTGGGTCTGTTTTCTTTTTTTCTTCCTCTTTCTTTCTCACTTTCTTCCTTCCCTCCTCGTCCTACGCCAGTTGCTTTCCTCGGATACGGGATGACAGACGGGGGGAGAGTGAGTGAGAGAAAAACAGAGTGAGCGTGGAGTTCCCCAGTCTTCCCCCGGCGCCTCACATCTCCTCCTCCTGTACGCAGCAGTTCTCCTGGTGGATCTCTGCGGTTTGGTTCCGCCAGGGGCTGAACAGTCAGTACCATGCTCCAACTCTGCTCCGGGCTCAGACTCTTACCGCTACTCTGCCTCTGCTTGGTCCTCTTCCCCCTTCCAGCCAGCAACCAGACCACCAGCCACCGGGGAGCGACGGGCATCGGAGGAGGGAGAGGGGCCGAGCGCATCAAGGTCCTCTTCACGCCAACCATCTGCAAGGTGCGCTGTACCAATGGACGCTGCACAAACTTCTGTGAGCGGGGCAACATGACCACACTCTACAACAGCGACCAGGGCCTGGCTTCTCTGGGGCCAGGCTTCAGAGTCTGTGAGTAACCTCTTATCATATCTGTTAAGCCAGGATTAGCAATTTGACTCAGCTTAGGCTGTCTTTTTCTTCTGGGACCTCCTGGTTGACAAATTATGCACTGGGAGGAAAGCCACTGCGACTGATGAGCTGAAGGTGTGTATTTGGCGTTGTTGTGATGTTAAAGTCAATGGAGACAGGTTTGTGAGAATAGTATGGGCTACACTTTAAAATGTGGCCTCTAAGACCCACTGGACTGATTTACCGGTATTCACACCATCTTGAGAGGCAACCATCCAGACATGTGCACATATTTACCCAGGCGCAGAGCCAAAATACTGGGACCATGCCTACCTGGGATCCACCTCAACACACTGACAGAGCTGTCTGTCTCTCTGTGTGTATGTGAGAGACAAAACAGAAAGATTGTCTCACTTCCAGCACCCTGAAGAATGTATGGCCAAACATCTAGGTTAAGATGCTCTTTGGTGGATCCATTCTAAATGCCAGGGAGTCTCTGCCCCCCCTTAATGACAGTGTGTGATCTTAGGACATTGGTCATTTGTTTGTAGCATGTATTCTCTCTGTTGTCATATTGGTATGTGTTTTTCAGAAACATTTAATCTTTTTCACTTTGTAGGTAATTTACCAAATGTCCATATAACTACATTGCATGTATGACTGACTGTCTTGGGAAGTCATTTTGACCAAAGCTTTTCAAAGTTTTTCTTCAGTGACCCTCATTTGGACTAGGGATTCCATAGAAGACGTCATTAATAATAAAATGCTTGTATTTTAATAGGGCTCTTCTAGATCTCTAAAACTCTTTAAATAATAAAGTAGAAGCTCACCTCACGAGGAGAGATGTTGTTAATTTGTGTTCAGCCCATTCTCTATATCCTATTGCTTGATGTCAAGGAGATAGCCAGTCTCATAGAAGCCTGGCAGCACCGCTCCCTGTTCCGGGCTCAACGCCACACCTACAATGTTGGTTCTCCTTGGTGAGTCTGGGTCTCCCTCCTAAGATTGGTAGAATGCAAACACATTCTAGCCTTTCTGAATATGATTGGTCCCAGAATGAGTCCTGATGATTGGGGCAGAACCCGAAAACAGATTTTAAGCAGATTTTTTTTGATACTGTGATTGGGTAGAGACTAATCAGTCACTCAGGCCTTTTTGTTCATCACCCCTCATTTTGACATCACCACAAACAATTTAATCAAAGGCAGTCTTAGACTAAAGAGCAGGGTAATAATTTGGTTTGAGTCCAACAGCCTCGCTGCTCTGAACTTGCAGATACAGTAGCCAAGAATGTCTTAAACCACCAGTCTCTTTAGCTAACATTCTACTTCTTGTCTCCCATTGTCACTGCCAATGATTGACCTTTTTTGCAATCTCATTGTTCAGTAGTACAGCAGAGTTGCTTATTGGTTGTTGGAAACAACATGAATATTTTCCATGACAACTTGTGGAGCATGAAAAGTTCAATTTGATTTATAAACAAGGTCAAAAACAAACATTCAGCTGTTGGCTTGAGACTTAAAATGAAAGCTAAGACGTTTTGTGGTTAGAATTGCGGAATGCATTTAGACATGAGCTACTGCTGGCCAATTTTGAAAGACTGTTTTCGTCTGGGCAAACAAAAACAGTTGCTTGGCAACCAGATACCAACATGTTGAGAGAAACACATTGAGTTCCAACATTTGTGTTCCAATATCAGCATAGTTTTTGTGATAGGCTGACAGATTTCACGGTTATCCAATCAGGATCAAATATTCATATTTGAAGACTGAATAAAGGCCTTGGAACATGAGTACAGGGAGTGGAGAGACAGTGTTAAAACACTGGCAGGTTTGTATGTTCACACTTAACCAGTAGAACATATATATAGTACTGAGGGGAGTTAACACAAGGCGACCCACCATCACCTCTCTCTATCCATCTTTCTCTCTCGTCATCACTCTCTCTTTTACCCTCTCAATTCCTACACCCTTTCTCTTTCTGTTGTCCAGCTTGTGCTAATAGTGCAGTCACGCCTTTCTGTATTGAAGTAATTAGCAGGTGTGTGACGGCTATATTCACTCCGTGCCTTCAAGACAGACTGACACAGACTTGAAATGCCCAACTCTAAATCCGGAGATTAGCTGCTTTAGTTCTGCAACGCAACTCAGTTTCACTGACCAAGGTCTCGCCTGCGTCGTGTCTGGCTAATCAAAGAGATTGCATGTGTCTTGATAAACCAGGCCGGAATGACTACAGTTCCTCATAGTCTCTGAACAGGCCTTTCAGGACCCGAGCCAGAGTGCCTTGACCCCACATGTGGGTCTTTAGATGTTTCCCAGTTGTGATGAGACGAGTGAGTCACATATTATTTTCAAATTATGGATGAACACGACTAGCAACGTGCATATGAAGCTAATTACAGCAGCGTGTTTCCCCGTGCTGCCATCATGTCCGAGAAGGCTGTTAACACGTTTTTCCTCCAAGCACTGGAAAACAACCACTCCATGCTGGAATGAATGCCCAAGATGACCGTGTGTTGCAATGCCTTAGAAGGACCGTCTTAAAGACAGCTCTAGAAATACCCTGACTAAATAACGTGCTGGTGTTCTATACACTCTACCCACAATCCTTCGGATAGATTGCAAGTGCCATCTGTTGAATGGTGAATGTGGAACTGTGGCATACCGTCCTTGCCAATGTCAGCATACTGTACACACGACCACAGCTAATAGTGTTGAATTAATTCAGAATGACCCAGACTGGGTAAGCCCTGTTTGAGTAGTATAAGTAGTAAACATAGCTGATTCCCATCCGCTTAGCACACGTCTGGTTCAGAGACTTGTTCCTTTACTCGATCATTCAGATGATGTCAGCTCAAAGTCAGACTTACGTACAAACAAGGCCCACAGAGCTTTTTGACCACGTGACTGACCAGCCATGTCAGGTGAGGTAGCGGGAACCGGACAGACCAGAAACAATGGCTCATTGTCCCCGATAATGTATTACTTTGGACACACACCAAGCTCAACTGTGGAGTAATAGTGTAATGTAGACTACTGTTTAGTCTTGCAGTACGCTGAAGTCTTTGGTTCCATTGGCTCTGACCCAGGCCATGCCCTTTATCGCTAAATTGTGAAAAATGCCTGTCAGGCAGATGTGGGCAACCAAGCCCAAAATATCTCTGTGAATATCCCATATTTTACCCGTCAGAGACACCTACTGTCCAGTTTTCAAACGGACGTGCTGTGGAAAGTTCATCTTAGTTGGTTTGGATACTTGGCTGCTATTATGATTAAAGGTGCATTGTTGCAGACTTCTAACTAGATAAAACTATGGTGCGTTCATTGTATTTTGTATACTACACCATATTCTGTGCATTACAAATATGATTGGACGAATAGACTAAATTGGATTTTAAATTGATAAATGTTCACTGCTTTTGTTTGCATCAGGTCCCATTTATGTTAATAATTCTTCTTTCACCTGCTAGGAGTCTATCGCTGTAAAATTTTAGGGAACATTCAGGGGTGTCTTGAAAGGAGGTATAGCATGGGTTTGATTGAGGACGTCCATCAGGGGTTAAACATCTCTGTGTAAGCTGTGGAAACCGCAGCCAGATGGACCTTCCTTCTTCTGCATTCGTAGTAAGAGGCCAAACAGCATGTGTCTTTAATTTGCCACAAAACATCCCCAAACACACAAACTTTTTGATTCTTTCCAGAAAGGGCTAATGCTGCGTTAGCGTACACACACTCGCGTGCATAGAATGTTTGAGTGATGACACTCGTTTTCAAACCACCATTGGGAGTGAAATTCTCTGGAGGCCTTGCTGAAAATGTCTGGAATAGAGTCAAAACAACCAGTAACTTTCCTGCACAGGTGGCCTGGATAGACAGGAAGTTATGTCACGGAGTTCCAACCAGTGTCGTTCCATCATTTAGGCAGATTATGTGCCTCTAAACACCCATAAAACCTTTTACATCCTGTTGAATTGCAAGAGTGTCACGAGAAGGCTTATCATTATTCTAATCCCTTATTCCATGCATAAAACAGGCTCTGGTGAAACCTGAAGTGATGACCTGTTGTCACACACCGAGAGATAAAAATAGTGCAGTAATGGACGTCTTTTCAGAGAAGGCTTGACATCATGAGTCACATGCAAGGCCTATGGAGGACTGGACAGCTGCTCTCTACCTCTGAACATCTCAGATGATGTCATTGTTTTCCACCGGAGGCACCTGAACCCACTCTGTCTCCCTTTGTCTCAGTGTATTTGTGTCTGACTCTCTGTCCTCTCTGGAAGTGTATCCCTGACTCTCTTTCTGCATGTCTCTCCCTCTCTCTCTCTTATTCTTTCTTCTTCTCTCTCCCTAATTTTCTCTAATGGTGGATGGATCCGTTGCATCTGGAGGGACACACGTTGCACTTAGAGCAAACAACTGTCGCCTTGTCATTTGCATACCGCACATGTCCTCATCTCCACGGCTACGGCGCTGTGGGGAATACACAGACTGACACACTGCGTATCCTCCACCCATGATGTCTCCACTGGAGAATGTACTCCCCACCGCCGCACACTGCTGCTTTAACCCCAGACCAGGCTTGTTGCCATAGGAAGCCCTGAGCGCAGGTGCTGTAAGTTCCTCTGGTAAAAACCCTCAGTTTTCAGAGCAGCTCTGCTTCCCTTCCTGACAAAACATTTTTTCTGTTCCTTGACATGGCCTGTAGAACAATGGGCATCAGCTTTTCTGATCGGGTCTGGGAAAGAGACCATTATTGAAGCCCTCTGCTGACAGGCTTACTGGAGCCTAGCTGACAGCATATTCATATGGAAAATAAATAATCTTGTCTCATCCCTCCTCACACTCTCCACTCTTGTCCTTCCTCATTCTCTCTACTCTCATCCCATCTCACTCTTTCTAATGTCATCCATCCTCACTCTTCCCTTTCAGCCCCCCTCACTCTCATCCCTCCTTACTCTCTCCATTCTCATTGTCCCCACTCTCATCCCTCCTCAGTCTACAATCTCATCCTCCTCACTCTTTCTACTCTCATTCCTCCTCACTCTCTTAACTCTCATCAATCACACTCTCCCCTCTCATCCATTCACACTCCATTCTTCTCTCTCCCCAATGTCATCCCTCCTCATTCTCCACTCTCAGCCCTCCTCACTGTCATCCCTACACACTCTCTCTACTCTCATCCCATCTCACTCTTTCTATTGTCATCCTTCCGCACTCTTCCCTTTAATCCCACCTCACTCTCATCCCTCACTCTCTCCACTCTTATCACTCCTCACTCTTTCCACTCACATCGTCCTTACTGTCATCCCTCCTCACACTCATCCTCCTTACTCTCATCCTCCCTACTCCTTCCATTCTCATCCCTCCTCACACTCATCCGTCCCTGACTCTCTCCTCTGTCACACCTCCTCATTCGTTCCACTCTCATCCTCCTCACTCTCATCCATGCTCACTCTCTCCACTCTTTCTACTCATATTCATCTTACTTTCACCTCTCCCTATTCCCACATCTCCCCTTTCCCTCTTTCTCCCTCTCTCATATGCTGTGTCAGATAGTGTTTACTCACAGTGCTGAGTGGATCCTTCTGGCCAAGTGTATGTTGAACAGTTGGCCTGAGAAATACTTGGACAGTGGACTGATTGGAGATGCTGAAAGGATAACTCAGCTCAGCTTAAAGCCAGACAATGTCTTCAGGAAGTATTCAGACCCCTTCACTTTCTCCACATTTCGTTGTGTTATTGACTTTGTTTATAATTGATAACATGTATTCATTATTTGCCATCAGTCTACAGACAACACTCCATAATGACAGAGCGAAAACCATTTTTTTGACATTTGTGCCAATTTGTGCTGACCTGAATAGGTATCGCTCAATTCCATAATCCACCATATCCATGGACTAAGACATGGACCACGAACAAGCTTTCCAGTGTTATTAACATTATTATTATTTTAGCAACAGAACAGACATGTTATATAGAAATCATCTTGTTGAAGTCAATTCATTGACAAAATAAGCAGAAACAAGTTTTTTTCTATAGGAGTTCTGGTTGTTGTTGTTTGTTGTCTGGGATTCATTCTGGTTAAGAAAGAGCGATGCAAACTAAGTAAAGAGTTTAGTAAAGTTATTTGTGTGTTCTGTAGCTGTGTTTTTAAATGATGCATTGTTATTGTTATACAAACAGTCTGTCCATTGTCTCTGTGAGAAAGACATTTGTTTGACGTTTTCCATTGTTGTGTTTGTTGACCAGATGTCTTCCACTTCGCACTTGGTGCTGATATCGTATCTGATGTAATTCGTTAGTTTGTCTTCTTACATTTCCATCTTTCCAATAGGAAGTAACTCAGAGCCTTACCTAACGGTAACAGAACCTGGGAAATCACTACGGGACGTCAAACAATGTGGTTACTGTCTCTCTCGGGGTTTTATTCATAAATATCTTGAGCTCCATGTGCGTTCCTCATTCTGGTCTAAGTAAACAAGACTGTCTCTGCTGGTCTCCTTTCTGTTCCAGTCCTTTGCCCCATGTTGTGTCAGAACGGAGGAGTCTGCATCCAGAAGGACCGCTGCCTCTGCCCACCCACCTTCACCGGCAAGTTCTGCCACATCCCCGTGGCCACGCCCTCCACTAATGACATCGAGAAGCCGCCACCCAGCCCATCTGTCTTGGCCACTCAGCAGCTGCTGACCCAGTCGGAGTACCTTCTCCCCCTGCACAGTCAACAGCAGAGCCATGGTGGTGAGTGTGACAGGGCCAGCCTTGTGACAGAGGTGCGTTCTGGTGGACTGGGATGGATGTTACACAATTCACGTTAACAGATTGGGCACATCTTTGAAAAATAAATGTCATTCTGTTTGGGAAAGAAAAAGGCGAATGGAAAAGCGTCTTTTATGTTTCTAGTGGAACGTGTCCCTGCCTGTGGTACTGGGGTTCATATCACATCCTGTAGGCAAGGTTCACCAATACAAGGGTAAAAGCAGAGGGATTCTAACATCCTAACCATAGACTGCACCTCCTTTACCCAGTCACAAGGTTGCCATGTTCACTAATGTTCAATAGACACCGCAGTCATATTGATGACCAGAAGTTGAACCGACTAATGACATCAAATTCCTGTTATGTCTAAATTAAACTGTAGAGGCTTGGATATATGGCATCATTGCAAAACTAGGCAAAAATAGTCTAAAACAATTTTGCCGTCCTCATCATATTATCAGATGTACTTGGACAGATTATTATCATTATCTAGCTGTCTGTCAAGAACAGCTCAAATATTAACTAGCTAGTTAACATTTTTACTGCATGCTCATAAAATCTATTTGGTGACATCAAAATAGATTTTCCATCTTTAGAGATTTTTCCAGGCCTTTAGTAATGGACGCTACTGCAAACCTTCATTAAGCTCACATGAACTGAGTTGCATGCTCAGCCCCAAAATAAATATTCAAGACAGAATTGGGATGAAACTTGCATCCATGAATAGCTATTTCCACCGCTATTGAACAATGGACCAGTTAAGGTGTAAGTATTACTGGCAATGAATGGTAGCAGCACAACAATATGTATTGTACGCTGTAGGAAAGTGAAGACATTTTTAATTATGTTTCAGACGTCATACAGACACATAAAGTGCAGCTTTTCTGTAGCTGAAATACACATTAAACTATTTTCCCCTGGCATGTACTTAACACTTCAATTGTACATCTTAGCGCCAATGGGCAATAAGCCTTAAAACACTGACAGCCATTCCTCTAGGTCTCTCAGACATTTGCAGTCACTCACTCGTCGTTGATTTAACATCATTAGAATGCATATGAGAACCCTTTCATTTGGTTACTTAGTAATGCTCGCTCTCACTTATTTGCCAAATGTGAATTTTTGACATTATGACAGCCAGATGTTTCTGACCAAAGTGAATCAGTTGACTTAAGATCTGAGATGAAGTATCTTTACATAACATGAACAAAAGCCAAATACTGACGATTCCCCGCAGGGGGGAGAGGGGTTATTGAGACCCTGGAAAGTGAGGTCAACATCTTTGCCAATCACAACTAACTATGCATTTGGGGAAATCTGACATTTTAGCAGTTACAATGCCGTTATGTAGATGACAGTTGTTATAAGATACAGTATGCTTGGGAGTCTTCTGCTCCCTTTCAAGACATTATCATTAAAATGTGACCCTGAGCGTTTGTGTATTTATCTAATCTCTATAAAGCCCAATGACATCAGTGTGGCTTGCGTTCACTCCAAGGGTGGTGCGAGGCATGGCGAAACGCAACCAAAAGTTAATGGCAGTGAAATCTAAACAGCCTGTTGAGCTTATGCTAACAAATGAAATGTTGGAGTGAGTTATGTTGACATGCAGCCTCCAGAAGTCCACGCGCTATTCCAGGTTGTGTGGGTGTGTGGAAGTGGAGATCTGAGAGCTTATGAAACCTCACTGAGGATGCCTATGTTAATACTGCAGCCTGATTGAGCTGGCGGATAACCTAACGGTCAAGGGTGTTATGCCATTGAATGAAAAGTCACTGGTTCGAATTCCAGAGTTAGTCTAAAAAATAGTATGTCATTGTGCTCCAATGCAAGGCACTTAATTAATTGCTCCTGTTGGTTGCACTGGATAAGAGCAACTGCTATATAACCACGGTGCTAATGTTAACATTCAGCTGACCTGCCCCATTTCATTTATGTTCCTTATAATTAAACACCCCACAGATTCACAGTGATGTTGTATACTCTATATTTTTCTATTGGCAGTTATGCTTCACATATTATGGTCCTGCAAAGCCACAACTCTTACTCATTTCTTTGGCGACTTGTGCACCAGTGTACCTTCACAATTCGTACCGCCACTAAAGCCAACCACATTCATGCCTCCTTCTGCTTGAATGGGATTGCTTTTAGAAAGAGTGCATGACTGCTCTGTTTTAATCTTCTTTTCGCTAAAAAAACAGCTGTTCATGTGTGAACATTTTCCTTAATTTCTTTGTGTGACAGAGGATGAAGGACAACTCTGTTGTGCATTCTGGACAAGGCTGTGGAGATGATGTTGGCCAATACTGACCCATACTGAGACAGCCAGAGAGTGTTAAATGTTGATCAGGCAATAAAATATGTGAGGGAGTAGCTAGTAGATTTTCACAGCTCAAGTAAACAAACAACAAGTGAATTCCCAAATACCTCAATTACTATAGGAATGGCTATAGGATACCCTACAGAAGTAGAGACATTGAATTGTGCTCACTTTTTCCCCTAGATTAATTTTTGCAGCTAAATAGAAGCCTTCCAAAAATATGATGTAATTCTAAAATAGCACTAATAAAAAGTGTTGAACCAGTAACAACAGCTAACAGTTCAGAACTGCTAATTTGCTGTTTTGGGTGTGCACATATACTTTTAACTGTGCCTCAGACGCAGCTTAGGCCATTAACCTGTTCTGTGGCAGCCTCTGTGCCAAAAGTACCCGAGATATCACCAAAATGACGATAGTGAGAACTAATACATTGAATCAAGTTTTTTACAAAGACAAGACAAGTTATTGAGTGAAAATTATAAATGAATAAAGGAAATACAAACATTTATGAATATACTGAATAGTTCTGGTAGAATTTTGATTTAACATTATAAAAAAGAGTAAGCCCCAGAAGAGACCAACTCCATTCCAACCACATAGAATGTATCCGTTGCCTGCCTAGGTTCATGCATTACTCAGGAAACAAATTTAGAACTTTTACTTTACAGACTTTGCCACCACTGCTGAAAAACCTTCTAGGGAAAACACTGACCCTGCTTGTTAACAGCAAGTGGACACTTGACATGTCTTTGTCTCTGATGTGGTTCCATTGTCCACAGGTCTTTAATATGACGAAGATCCATCTGCAGTGACATGTTCAGGGCAGTGAAAAACACAGTCCAAACAGCGTCTGTAACTGAAACATTGTGTTTGCTGCATATCTCCCGAGCCAGTGAGAATGGTTGCGCAATGCCCTGAATAATAAACACGGTCCGATGACTTGGAAAAAAGCCTCCCAGGACATGGGTCTGGATTCTAATGAGCCTTGTTCTTCTCTTTTCTTATTATTTTACCAAAAACAAAATTGTGCAGTTCTTTGGTACTCAACGAGCCGGGACACCCACGATATCCGGGCGTCAGCCAGAGTTAACTGATTATGTCCTTAACTTCTCAGTCTGCAGATAAAGCCCAAGGAAAGGTTAAGACATGAGTCAGGGCCTGAGGGGCTTCAGCTCAATTCACTTGGCAATCTGCTGACTTCTCAGTAGAAGTGTGGGGGAAACGTTGTGCTAACATTGTGATCCAGTCTCCAAACAATGAGAGGCTGCATGCCATCATGACATTAACAGCTTGTTTCAGAACAACTACTCAGCTACATCATTTTGGACATACACACCCCTGCTTATGTTTTGAGTATCTGCTACAGTAACATGGATTCACATTAAATTCCTGCCAAATGGGAAGACTAGAATATTCTCATTTTGAATTAAAAGCACATCTTAGTGTCCTATATCACCTTCCATACATGAATGCCCACTTTTCTAATCGCTAAAACGTATTTCATAAAGGCCGTTTTACATCAGCAGCAGTCACAAATTGATCAAGTTCTCTTATTCATGACCAGTATGGGAAAGTCATCCATATAGCAGGCAGCAAATGTAAACTGCAAGGACGCAGTTCACATAAACGGTCTGCCACAGGATGACCCATGACCCCTGTAGACACAATAGGTCAGCTCGGGGTCAGGCTTTGTGCAGAGATGGTATGGAGTCCGCTGTGTTTGCAAATGCTTAACCCTTGGCTGACCGCTAACACTCAGTCCCCTCTGTTCCGACCCCCCAGTGTCTGGCTCATCTATGGTGAAGGTACGGGTGCGGCACCCCCCAGAGGCCAGCGTGAAGATCCACCAGGTGCTGAAGGTGGGCTACGGGCCGGGTACGGACCGCGAGCAGCCGGAGACCGTCACCAGGTCCGCGGGCCTCTCCGGGGCCAGAGCAGGTCTTTTGCCGGGAGAGAGGGCTGAGGCCCCCCCGCCAAAAGCCAGTGTCCAGGCCCAAACCCTCCACGGCGACTCCATTCACACAGAGGCCTCTGGGTTCAAGTACTGCTTCAGGGAGGTCCGTAACGGCCAGGTGAGACTTCACACGCTTCTTCTGTCGGAAGCCATGTTGTATGTCTATGTGCTGTCCTGCGGTGGGGTTGGCTGTCATGGTGCCAGTAAAAGTACTCCTCCCCTCCACCCCACAGTGCAGCTCTCCCCTCCCAGGACTCAGGAGTCAGGACACCTGCTGCAGAGGGATTGGGCTGGCCTGGGGCATTAACCAGTGTGTCCTGTGCCCCACCAACACAGGTAGAAGACCCACTCATAGTCACCTATTTGACTTCAGTATGATGTTTGCTACACTATGGCCTTTCCATGTTCCACTTCATCTTTTAGTCCCTCCGTTATAAAATGGGTTAATTCTACAGAAATCGTTAGAGTATTTAATTGGTTAGCCGGGCGGTATTTAATTGGCTGACCCTTCCTGATGGCATATATAGTGTATGTTGATGTGTTCCCTTGTGGAATACAACATACCTGCATACAACTATAATTCCTAGAGTCAAATCTGTCCTTCATGGTACATCTAGAGAAACCCTTCCTTGAGATGAGAATGGAGCAACTTTCCAAGGTGCTTCTATGTCACAAATTTTAATTTGTTGAACCGTTATGGGCAATTTTATAGCTAGATTTAATACAAGAAGACCAGAGGACACCAGAATAGATGTGTTTCACTATAGCTACGCCTAACACATCTGGATTCTACTGGAAACAGTGATTTTTTTTCTGATACTCTTGAGTCACCGTCTCTATTCACAATGACTCCCATTTATTTTAAAAGACAAGACAACTGGACAATGAGAAACCTTGAACCAGATGTTTCTTCTCTATGGAGCGAAATAAAATAGGACTCTACGTAATATTACATTATCAACTACTTCTATACAGTACATAAGTTTGTTGGCATGTTTTACTGCAGACCTGACTAATCTGACTGGAATGCACTTTTTTCTTGTCCATATTTGTCCATTTAGTTGCCTCTGTACCCTCTTGACTCCAAGACCATATCGACACTGTCAAAAAGTACTGAGATTGTGTTGTTTTCCACTTTCTTTCTTTTTTTTATGTTGCTAATTTTTAAAAGAATTGAGATAGTCCCATACATTTTTTTTTGTGTTTGGGGGGTATCTGTGCTTTTGGAAACTACATTTTACAAAAAAGTATCCAAAAACAGACATGGTCTTGTTCATATCACTACGTTAGACTCACAGGTATATTCTTTAATATTGTTGTTCCATACTTAGCCAGAGCAAATGAGAGAGACAGGACATTATGTACCGTCACATGCACATAAATGGACAAAAATATCATTTATTTTGTCGCTGCTCAACACTGGAAGATAAAAGATACATGGTTTGACTCAGTATGAGACTATGATGAATATGTTCTTAATTGCAATGTCTCCCTCCATGAAATAAACCTCCCAAAACATTCCCATAAAAAGGTTGTTGATACCAAACAATAGAAGCCTTGTCCAAAACCTTGGCCGGATATCATAGTCCTTTGAAACACTGACCACTTTCTCCCTTCTACTTTGAAGTATGTCCTCTGTATCCTCACTGCACAGACTCATGTCTCCTCATAAACTACCACTTGTTTCACAACTATGTAAAGACAGAGCTTTGTTTGATGTGAGAGAAGAAACAGCTGGGAGGCAGAGCGCTAGCAAAAAGGTGACCTAGACAGTGGGATTTAGGCCGGCAATCGTCCAAAAGATAATTGGGAGTAGCATGGCTAGGTCAGTCCAGTTCACAGATTATATTATTAGCTAATTTTCTTACACTGAATGCTGAAAGCTGTGGTATGTAAGACCTTATAAACTGGGTGTTTCGAATTCTGATTGGCTGATCACCATGGTATATGTAAGCAATAAGGCACAAGGGGATGTGGTGTATGGCCAATATACCACGGCTTAGAGCTGTTCTTTGGCACAACGCATCGCAGAGTTCCTGGACACAGCGCTTAACCATAGTATACCGGCTATATATCACACCCCCTCGTGCCTTGCTTACAAATACCATGGAGCATAGTTTGTCTAAGGGCTTGAGGAGAGAGGTAAAGAAATGTTCTGCTAAAGAAATGTTTGTTTCTTTCAGGAGGTGGAGTCAATGGGAGCTGTCCAGCGGGATTTAATAGGATCAACGGCACCCAGTGTGTTGGTGAGTTCCATTTGGCTCTACCACTTCCTGTAGAAAAATGGCGTCTACTTCTCAGAGCAAAGTTAACCTATGTGTCTGGAGGATTTGTGCGTTAACTGGCTGTATAGTTTCTGACTCATGATTTTATAGTAGTTTTTTTAGTAGTAGTAGCACTGTCTCAGTTTACCAACTGATGTCCCAAGAAGCAGGTCACTATTCAACCCAGGACTGTCACTTAGCCTGGGAATGAGCCAAGGCACGCTGATGAGTCTGAGGAGCACAGAAACCACCAGCCACGATTATCTGCTGCTGTGGAATGACTGTGTCTGTAGGGCCTGTTAACACGGCAGGAGAAAGAAGACAACTGATGGGAACGTGCTACAGTACAATGCTGCCAAGGAATCGCCCTGACACATACATCAAATACATTGGACATCACTCAGTTAGGGAAAGACCGGTATGACTGCACTCATTCATGGTACAACTTATATTCACCAGACAAGGCCACATACCCACAGCCATATCACCACAACAACATGTGACGTACCTACATCCATGTCGCCGTGACGTACCTGCTGCCTTATCACCGTGACAACGTGACGTAACTAGAGCAATGTTGCCGTGACGACATGCCACTCACTCTTTTGATCATAACTATGCTTTTGTAGTTGATCAAACTGTTCATGGGTTAAAGTTTGTTTAGAACAGGCGTAAAGCTCTTGGTACAACATGCAAATTGATTAGTACTGGAAGACAAGGATTACAAAATAAATAAAATAACGATCTGTAATTGAAATAGCATAAAGGAGCATCTGGCTCACATCAACCTCAAGGAAGTAGACTATTAGTTTTACAGCTGTTTGGAAGGATGGTCTTTTTTGACTCTCTTTATGGAATTATTAAATATAATACGCTAAATGTACTGGGTGATGAAAGACTCTCAGTGTCATCGTTTCCCATAGCTCGGACTAAACCAAGAGGCTCTCCTGTCCGTGAATCCTGTGGATGGATGTGGGTGTGAAGGCAGGGAATAAAAATGTGACCCTGGTATTTCCCTTCCTAGATGTTAATGAGTGTTTGCAGCCTGGCTTCTGTGAAAATGGAAATTGTGTGAACACTCGGGGGAGCTACAGTTGTGTCTGCAGGCAGGGGTACATACTGGACGCCTCGCACGGGATCTGTGTCTGTAAGTAGCCTGCAGGAGGACCCGGCCAGAGGACGGGAGCGCTGCGCTGGCCGTGCCGTGCGGTCTGGAATGAGCCGGAATAATGCATGGCCAAGGTGCTATGGGGCTGAGCAGTACCGAGCTATGCAACAACCTGCTGGGTAGTTCCATAAATGTAGAGGGGGAGGTGTTAGGTGGCGCTAGACATCACCCAGCTCTCTGCATCCCAGGTAGACTAAATTTGTTTCCAATAAATCATCCTGTAACCGTCAGTCATGCCGAATCTGAAAGTAAATCTGAAAACACCTTCGCAATGATTCACATTGAGTGTAATTGTATTTCATCACATAAAAACATAAACATGACATTACAGCTCCTGGACTTCTGTGACACTCTTGACCGGCTTATTCTAACCAACATTAAGATGAACTGTGCTGCTGCAGCGTTGGTTGGCCCACGACTCCTGTGTGTTGCTTGCAGTTCTCATATGGTTTGCCTCTGCTTATGTCTCTCTTCATTTCTCCCCAGCTCTTGGCTCTAACTGTAGCAGAACTGCCTTTCAGTTTCTTGCATCGGTGACTCTGCACGGTCATCTATAAATCATGTGTTGCTGAAAAGTTAATGGAAATGCTTTCAGCTTTGCTGTTTTCTTACTCTCCGAATCGAGGGTATAACAGCGATAAATTCTGACATTTGTTTTTTTTCTCAAGGTACTTCTGCAACTAATTGTGTCTTCAGTTGAATATCCCTTTTTTTTTTTTTCATTCTGACTAAACCGAACAGAGCACCTATTGTTTTTAAATTACAAAGACAGAGTTCCAGAAGCAGCCGAGAATTTTGACCGAAGCATTTTCTCAGCATGTGTTGGGCCTGCATGTTGAGGTTCATTAGTGATATCTTTGATGCCTTTAGGAACATGAAGCTGTGTCTGTATGGCTGTGTGTCTGTATGGCTAGAACATAATATCACTATCCTCGCTTCACCGCTCTCCCGTCGGCAAGGTCTCATCCTGTCCTCCACTTACAGCCCACAAGGTGATATCTGAGGATAAGGGCCAGTGCTATCGCATCCTGACCTCCAGCTCCGGCCCTGGAAGTTGCTCTGTGCCCATCCTGAGGAACATCACCAAGCAGATCTGCTGCTGCAGCCGAGTGGGAAAGGCCTGGGGCAAGACCTGTGAGAGGTGTCCCTACTTCGGATCAGGTGAGCATCCCTGTTCTGATTCTGACAATGTCATAACAGTGTTTCCCCTCAGAGTGGTCATGTCAGGCCGAGCCATGGTGCACCTAGCCAAATGACTTGGAATATTGTCTTTAAAGTGGTTTAACCCGGATTAAATCAGTATTCCAACATGCCAGTCCAATCAAATGTCTTGTATAGACACATCTCCAACTAGTGGGTTCATATGTGACAGGATTGCTTCTTCCGCTGTCTAACCGTCTGCACACGGGGTTCGTACCAGTGGACCTCTGATCACACCGATGAAAGTCACCCACACGGGGTTCGTACCAGTGGACCTCTGATCACACTGATGAAAGTCACCCACACGGGGTTCGTACCAGTGGACCTCTGATCACACTGATGAAAGTCACCCACACGGGGTTCGTACCAGTGGACCTCTGATCACACTGATGAAAGTCACCCACAAAGTGCAGTTAGTGCCACCCCACAAAAGCCAAAGCTCTCAGAAAACAACTGGATTCACTCTTGTCTTTCACTGTCAGTCTCGGAGTGAGTTACGTAACTGACTGAAATGCTAACAGCGCACATCAATAACTGGCTAGACATTTCTTATTGGCTACACACAGTACATAAAATCACAATACACATAGTAGCTACAGTAGATACACACAACACTAAATCATTTTGATACATGAGGCTAGAGTGGCAGAGGCATCGCGGAAACACTGGTCAAAGAATACAGTACCTGATGGAACGCTACTACATTCCCAACGTAGGAACATATAAATGTATGAATCACGAGGCTCAGTACGTCCCGATGGGGATTTCTGTTCCTTCCTGACAGTTGCTTTCAAGGAGATCTGCCCAGCCGGGCCCGGATACCACTACTCTGCCTCGGCCATAAAGTTCAACCAGAGGGTGTTGGAGCAGCTCGGGACTGGAGGTCCCCCGGTCATATCCCAAAGCACCCCGCAGACCCAGGCTCAGGGAGCAGGTAACGCTGCTCGACTCACCACTCAGCCCAGACCCCAGCAGCCGTCCAGAGGAGCTTCTCTGTCCCATGAGGGCGGAGCACACATCCCAGCCGGCGCAGTGCCTCAACGTGAGTAGAAAGCAGCAGCCTCAAGGAGATGTGCACTTCTGTAACGTCTAGATTGGAAACGTCAACATACTCATGAAGTGACGTTTCTGTTGAGTTGATTGGTCATTACCGCAGCATGTTGTCAGAACGTTTCTGTTGAGTTGATTGGTCATTACCGCAGCATGTTGTCAGAACGTTTCTGTTGAGTTGATTGGTCATTACCGCAGCATGTTTTCAGAACGTTTCTGTTGAGTTGATTGGTCATTACAGCAGAATGTTGTCAGAACGTTTCCGTTTGAGTTGATTGATCATTACAGCAGCATGTTGTCAGAACGTTTCTGTTGAGTTGATTGGTCATTACCGCAGCATGTTGTCAGAACGTTTCTGTTGAGTTGATTGGTCATTACCGCAGCATGTTTTCAGAACGTTTCTGTTGAGTTGATTGGTCATTACAGCAGAATGTTGTCAGAACGTTTCTGTTTGAGTTGATTGATCATTACAGCAGCATGTTGTCAGAACGTTTCTGTTGAGTTGATAGATCATTACAGCAGAATGTTGTCAGAACGTTTCTGTTTGAGTAGATTGATCATTACAGCAGCATGTTGTTAGAACGTTTCTGTGAGAGAAGACAGTTCACAGCCGTTCGTTGTAATGAGCAAACAATATAATTCCTATAGGTGTTGTAAAATGTAAAATGATACATGTCCTGTTTTGGTTTGTCCAGTTGGGCCCCGGACACAGACAAACCGGACTCCAGTTGGCCCAATATCTCCAGTGAGACCTTCCCCAATCACGGCTCGCCCACCCATCACCAGACCAGGTAGGCCTGTTGTACCGTACCCCACAACCGAACAGTGTTTCATCGTGATATAGTGATAAGGCTACAAAGTTAGGTCAACTGCAGATGTAAGTTAATTCTGGCCTCTCACACTGCCAACCCAATGTCCTGTTCTGGACTTGTTCTACTCCACCCTTATTTTGTGTGACAGCACTTGAAGGCAAGAGGTCAGAGTTCAAACTGAACCGAATAATGCTTTACAATTGCAAGTAGAGTTAAATGTTCTTTTGATAGATGAAGTTAAAGTGGTCACGTACAAAGACATCATGTGTTTTTGGCTCCAGTCTTTCAGGTTTCTTTCTGTACTTAATCCACCCTGGCAGTACTACACACACACACATATATACACACACACACACACACACACACACACTCACACACATACCTCAAACCAACTTCAAAACCTCTATTGCTTTTATATTTTTTAATGCACATCTTTACAAAGAGAGGTTTAAAAAGTCACACAGACCTAGCCAGGAGCTTTGGCCCAGGATAGAAGCAGTAACCAGATGGGTATAATGCTCAGTTTGTGCCGTGAAACAGTTACCCTAATGTGAGCCAAATGCTTACCACAATACTGTTCCTTTATCACATGCTGGCAGTTTTAACCCTCAAGTGAAGGTCATCAAATAGCCTGATTACAGTTTGCGTCGTAACCAGACATTTAACACTTTCCACCCACAGCCCTTTAACAAGTCAGTTCTGAGATTTTACAACTCCACCTAATAAGTCCCTGAGAAATATGTGAGCTGGAATGGGATGAGCTCATGCCAAAGCTTCATTGGTCAACTCTCCAATGTAAACAGAGAGCAGGCAGCCAGATGAGATCAGATACGCCTCACGCCATTCCTCTGTCACCGTTCTCCCCTCACAACCTGTAATGGCTGCGCCTGAAGAGATGAAACCCGCTGATATCACCACTTTATCTCCCTTTTCAAATGTGATGAGAAATGCATGATTGCGCATCTCTGTGTTACTGTTGTGGCATCCGGTTTTGGCGTCCAGTTCGGGGTGTGTGTGACGCCAGGCCCCAGGTGTGTGGCCAGGGAAGTTGTGTGGACCTGCCTGCAGGGAGACACACCTGCATCTGTAACCAGGGATACCGACTCAACGCTCTGCACACTCAGTGTCAAGGTGAACATTGTCTTCTTAGGGCATCTTAGTTAAACTACTTGTGTACTATAAGACTTCAAAACCGCACACACACACACACACACACACACACACATACACACACACCAATGATGATGTATGGTGCCTCAGCTGTATTTATGATGTGAGGTCAATGAACATGTGATCAATAAACATACTCATTAATTATGGACACGTCATTATGGACGACTCATTATGGATGAGTTTCGGGCTGGTTATGGAGACACAGACGCTACAACCTCGAACGCTTCAACTCCACTCACCCAACCCGCGTCCTCTTATCCTGTCATCCCTTTTCCAATAGACATAGACGAGTGCAGGACTTCTCCTCCGCCCTGCGGGAGCGGACGATGCCATAACACGGACGGGGGCTACAGGTGCATCTGCCCCTCAGGATACCAGCCTGGAGCTCAGTCCGCCAGCTGTATAGGTACAGCCCAGTCTAAATGCCCCCCCACCATCATTCCCCCTGGAATGCCTTATACTTCCAAAGGTCAACGGTTAAAGGGAGCGATCAGGATTTCAGCAGTCAGGCTCTTTGTCTGCTTCCCGGAGTCAGCTAAACTCGTGTATACCACTTTAAAGATTCGATGCAGTTTGAAGGAAGTGGCTATGTAGCGTTTACAGAATCGCTAACTAGCGTTAGCACAATTACTATCAATCTATGGGTACAGCTGGCAGTTGTATAATTTAAGGCGTTGTGCTAATGCTAGTTAGCATTGGCATTGGAATAACTACTTGTAACATCATTCATCCTGGATGCAAGTTAATGTAGAAAGTCTGGTACTCTGGCCTGTTCCAGGAGAATCCCTTAATACTGTTTTTATCTGTATCTAGATGTAGACGAGTGTCTTTTGACTCCACGTCCCTGTTCTGAGGGGGCGTGTGTGAACACAGCAGGTAGCTACAGATGTGTGTGTTCGGCTGGCTACAGAGCCAACTTCCAGCAGACACTGTGTCAAGGTAAGAGGGGACACCACCTCAACATAGTGGTCCAACACTGTACACTGTCAGTGACACAACCACAATGTTTAATTTCACTTAAAATTGTTGGTATTATTGCGATAAATATTATAATGGCTGAAAAGCAGTTGCTCAGAGCATGCGATATGAAATCGGATGATGACAGATGAGCAATTGACGGCCACATCTTTGACTTTTTGCCTCACAGACATCGATGAATGTCGACAGGTTCCAAACCCCTGTTACAACAGCCGCTGTGAGAACAGCCCTGGAAGCTTCAGGTGTGTCTGCCGCACTGGCTATAAACTAGAGGGAAACACGTGTACAGGTAAAACAGCCCTCTGTCTATTTTACAGAAGCTACTTCATATACAGTATATTAACAGTCAGACATATAAAAGTTCTTGTCCCTCTCTGCGTGTCTTCCTGTCTTCAGACGTCGACGAGTGTGCCGACCCGTTGAGGTGCCCGGGCCAAGCCTGCATCAACTCCCCAGGGTCATACAGGTGTATATCCTGCCCGCCGGGCTTTGGGATTCTCAACGAACAATGTTCCGGTAAGGCTCCTTTCCGACGCAGTCCTAGAACCAACGATGAACACTGTGAACACGTCGCTGAGGTTCTCCTCAGTGTGACGGGAGCAGTGCGTTTTAAAGGAGGATGTCTGTGTGGATCGGTGCAGATATCGACGAGTGCCGTCAGAACCCCGGGCCTTGCTCCAACGGCCACTGTGAGAACACCCCGGGCAGCTACAGGTGTGTTTGTCTGGCCGGATACAAACTCCTGGGACAGATCTGCACAGGTAAGAGACGTCTTCTGAATGTGCAAATGTGTAAGGAATACCGTTCCACTGAAAACGCGTCGTCTCTGCATGTTTCAGATGTGGACGAGTGTGAGGACCCATTGAGGTGTCCTGGTCAGGCCTGCGCCAACACTCAGGGATCGTATAAGTGTGCGTCCTGCCCGGCCGGCTTCGCTGTGGTCAACAGACAGTGCTCCGGTAACAGCACGTCGTCTTTCTGTGTTCTCATGCATACCCGTGGACCTCCACTGTTTCACTGTCCGCCGTGTTCATCATCCCACCATCGTCCATCCATCCACTGATGGCCTTTGAACAGCACGTCATGCCTCACTGCCCCCCCCCCC
>JACXGI010011875.1:0-24010 GCA_016801175.1 Esox masquinongy | reverse complement strand
CACCACTACACCACTGGATTACAGTATACCCACTTCTCCGGGCACCACTACACCACTGGGTTTGATCGTTTTTTGTAAACGAAAAGGCTGCGAGATACATGTTCATATTGAACAGCTATTTGCATACAACGTAGATAGCATGTTGTAAATGTTACTAGTTCTTATTGGTTTGGAGATATCTTTCATCTGAATAGTTACTAAACCTGATCGCTTGTTGCAAAATGTTACAACGGTTGTCATATTGTTAGTGTGTATGCATTTTAAACCTTTTAGGGCTGAATTACTTCTTTGCTCACATTGCTAAATACATTTTCGTTTTGTTGAAAAGAAAAAGTGCAGGGTACAGATTGGCTAGGCTAAGTTTAAGTGAACTCGTTTAGTCAACTGCAGCTTGTGTTGTGTGGCTGTAGCCTATAGCTAAATCGTTATCTGTAAAAAATTGACTGTATCAGAGATAATAACACAAATCTCCTGCAAATGCCAATCTAAATGCCTTTGGCCGGGCTGCAACCGGCATGACTGTTATATGCCTGCTCAAACGAACAGCTGTCAGACGGCTTTTATTGGGTGAAATGGTAATATACATTAAATAACATTAAATCACATGCAAAGGCTGCTTAGTGCAATAAAGAGAGCTACAACAAACACGAATACATACATTTAAAGAGGTTGACTGTAGCTTCATGTACAGTGGGCCCATATACAGTAATAATATGAATGAATTATCAGTGATTGTGTGCAGTGGATAATTATGAGTGATTGTGTGCACTGGATAATACAGTATGAACACAATGCAATGCAGTTTTACTGTCAGTTTCAGAACAGATGGGATGAAGGCAATGAGGATGTCCTCTATGAAGACCCTGTAAAACTGGACCATAACAGAGCAGGAGATGAGGCATTTATTTTGTCTGATGCAGTAAAAATATGTGCTGTGAGCCTTCTTTGTGAATAATAAGGATGTTGTAATCTTGCTTAAGAGCGCTTAAAATTATAGTCCCTGGATGATTGAGGATTGGACTAATCTGAGATGTTTTATCAAATATATTTCTAAATTTAAATGAATTATATCAATTACAACAATAATGGTTACAAACTGTAAGTTAAATTCAATCCTATAATCTGAATAAATTTAAGGGGTTTAACATTCTGGAATTATACAGTGACCAATAGTGACCACACTTGAGAAATCCCCAGAACAAAATCGTTATCAGTTCTTGCAATTGGGTGAGTTTAAAATATCAGAACAATTTCCATTTGGCCTCATGAACTGAAGTCTTTGCATTCTACACCTACACAGGTACATCATGATGCAAGGTTTTCCCCCTTTCTCAGGCAGGTGGTGTCTGAGGTCAACTAGTCTAAAACAGTACTTCCTGTCTTGCCAGTAGTTGATCTGGCAGCATTCAGCTGGGATAGTTTATCCTGGAGGAGTTCTCAGATCATGAATGGGCTCCATACAGATGAAGAATGGGACTGAGAATTTACCATTTGCCGGTCTTGTTCTGCCATGCAGTTACACAGCCCAAACAAAACGTTACTAACTTCAAATGGAAATGTATTGTCATGAGAATTCCATTAGCATGCTCTATTACAAGTTCAATAGGCTAGCTTGAATATGTTTCATTCAGTTGGTTTGTCTTTGGCCATATTGTAATATAAGGGCTTGATCTACAGTTGGGCTCAAAAGTTTGCATACCCTTGGAGAATTGGTAATACATGTACCATTTGTAAAGAAAACATGAGTGAGCAGGCAAAACACATTTCTTTTATTTCTTATGGGATTCATATTCAACTGTAGGTTATAACAGAATGGCACAATCATAAAACAAAACATGGCAACATAGAAAAAAAATGAAATGACCCCTGTTCAAAAGTCTGCATACCCTTAGTTCTTGATACTGTGTATTGCCCCCTTTAGCATCAATGACAGTGTGCAGTCTTTTGAAATAGTTGTCTACGAGGCCCCAAATTCTTGCAGGTGGTATGGCTGCCCATTTGTCTTGGCAAAATGCCTCCAGGTCATGCAAAGTCTTTTGTCGTCTTGCATGAACTGCAGGTTTGAGATCTCCCCAGAGTGGCTCAATGATATTAAGGTCAGGAGACTGTGATGGCCACTCCAAAACTCCTTTTTCTGCTGTAACCACTGGAGGGTCAACTTGATCTTGTGCTTAGGGTCATTGTCATGCTGGAAAGTCCAAGAGCGTCCCATGCGCAGCTTTTGTGCAGAATAATGCAAATTGTCTGCCAGTATTTTCTGATAAGATAGTATTTTCTGAATGCATTCATCTTGCCATCAATTTTCACAAGATTCCCTGTGCCTTTAGAGCTCACACAGCCCCAAAACATCAGTAGCCACCACCATGCTTCACAGTGGGGATGGTATTCTTTTCACTATAGGCCTGTTGACCCCCTCCAAACATAGCGCTTATGGTTGTGACCATAAAGCTCTATTTTGGTCTCGTCACTCCAAATTACAGTGTGCCAGAAGCTGTGAGGCGTGTCAAGATGTTGTCGGGCATATTGTAACCATTCTTTTTTGTGGCATTGGTGCAGTAAAGGCTTCTTTCTGGCAACTTGACCATGCAGCTTATTCTTGTTCAAGTATCGTTGTATTGTGCTCCTTGAAACAATCCCAGTCTTTTTCCAGAGCTGCCTGTATTTCTTCTGAGGTTACCTCTGGGGTTTTCTTTGTATGCTGAACAATTTTTCTGGCAATTTTGGCTAAAATCTTTCTTGGTCTACATGATCTTGGCTTGGTATCAAGAGATCCCTGAATTTTCCACTTCTTAATAAGTGATTGAACAGCACTGACTGGCATTTGCAAGGCTTTGGATATCTTTTTATATACTTTTCCATCTTTATGAAGTTCCATTACCTTGTTATGCAGGTCTTTTGACAGTTCTTTTCTGCTCCCAATCCCAGTCTTTTTCCAGAGCTGCCTGTATTTCTTCTGAGGTTACCTCTGGGTTTTTCTTTGTATGCTGAACAATTTTTCTGGCAATTTTGGCTAAAATCTTTCTTGGTCTACCTGATCTTGGCTTGGTATCAAGAGATCCCTGAATTTTCCACTTCTTAATAAGTGATTGAACAGCACTGACTGGCATTTGCAAGGCGTTGGATATCTTTTTATATACTTTTCCATCTTTATAAAGTTCCATTACCTTGTTACGCAGGTCTTTTGACAGTTCTTTTCTGCTCCCCATGGCTCAGTATCTAGCCTGCTCAGTGCATCCACGTGAGAGCTGACAAACCCACTGACTATACACAGACACTAATTGCAATTTAAAAAGCCACAGGTGTGGGAAATTCCCCTTCAATTGCCATTTTCACCTGTGTGTAGAACGGATGACGGTACAAAGGGCAAGTCTAATCATAAGAACAGGAACAGGCACTAGGTCAAAAACGAGCAATAACAATCAGTAAGAATACGAGATAAATAGCGAAAACACTACTAAGGCTTAGTAGCACAAAAAGTACAATACCTCACAATCCTACATGTTTGTGAAACTAGCTTATATGCTGATGTACTAACTGAAGATATGGTAAGTGGAACCAGGTGTTCAGTATTCTGGTGATTGTGGTGCGGGAAGAGTGCGTCGTGCAGGGGACGTGGTAGGTAGGGATTCCGGTGGTGATGGAGAACCCCCTGCCTGGTGACGTCTAGAATCAGATGACAGGTGACGTCTACATGGATGGAGTGTGGACGTTACAAGTTGATTAAGTAGACAATGTTGAATAGCAACAGATTTTCTCTGCTTAACGAGTTGTGCGATAAATCTGACACATGCAACCAGTTAATAGATAAAAAATGAACATCCCTGTTATAACCCAGATGAAGGTTAGTTTTAAAGTAACCAACGGTTTAGTGTTCAACTAATAGTTTGCTAATGACTCATAATTGTATCCTAATTTAGTTACTTGGTGTTTGGTATTGATGGGCCTACTTTGCATTAGCAACACTGACTCAATGACAAACAAGTCATTCATTAGAAGACAACTGATGGCACCTTTATTCATAGCAATTAGTTTCTAAGTAATTAATCATTTGATTGTTAATCATAAATATAATAATAAATTATGTGTCAGGCAGTCATTCATGCAATGGTATGCAAAATCATGATCTACTAAACAGCTACTTCAATTAGGGTACAATAATTTAGCAATCAATTATTCATTAATCAATCAATGGACACCTATTTGGAAGTTGAAAACATGTTAGCACTTTGTCAACAGTTATTAAATGATCAATATGTTTTGATTTTAAATGCAGCCGGAAACGTAATCAGAAAGTAGCAACAGAACTTGTCAAGGAGGATTAACCCAACTCCAACAACTGAATCTATTGAGAGCCTCAGAATATTAGTATAGAGGACACATACTGTACACCGATCAACCAAAACATTATGACCACCTGCCTAATATTGGGTAGGTCCCCCTTTTGCCTCCAAAACAGCCCTGACCCATCGAGGCATGGACTCCACTAGACCTCTGAAGGGGTGCTGTGGTATTTGGCACCAAGACGTTAGCAGCAGATCCTTTAAGTCCTGTAAGTTGCGAGGTGGGGCCTCCATGGATTGGACTTGTTTGTCCAGCACATCCCACAGATACTCGATTGGATTGAGAGCTGGGGAATTTGCAGGCCAAGTCAACACCTTGAACTCATTGTTGTGTTCCTCAAACCATTCCTGAACCATTTTTGCCTTGTGGCAGGGCGCATTATCCTGCTGAAAGAGGTCAATGCCATCAGGGAATACCGTTGCCACCATAATTTGGCCCTTGTCAAAGTCCCTCAGATCCTTAAGCTTGCCCATTTTTCCTGCTTCAAACACATCAACTTTGAGGACAGAATGTTCACATGCTGCCTAATATATCCAACCCACTGACAGGTGCCATGATAACGAGTTCATCAGTGTTATTCACTTCACCTGTCAGAGGTCATAATTTTATGGCTGATTGGTGTACACATTAATAGTGTAGTAAGAACATTTACTTAAACTCCAATAGAGAATGCTACAATAGAGAATACTACAGACCAGGTATTCCATATGTGCTTAGGTCCGAGGCCCGCGGGCATACACCACCCGTAGTGTGCATATTGTCTAAAAAAACACTAGGTAAGACCTGGGCGGACACCCCCTGTATTTTTGGTTAGTGTACCTTTCGGTGCTAGAACCAGGTAAGCATTGGTCAGGCAGGTAAGGCAGGGTTGGGGCTTTGTCTATTTTTACTTTCTTTGCTTTGGTCCCGTCCAGCCCCTTTTCCCTCCATTGCCTTGGTTGGTATGTGGACAATAAACACCCACTACTGGTACACCTGGCCTCTCTGTCGTCCTTCCTCGCACCCACGACCCCATACCACGGGGGCCTCTCGTGTAGCAGGGTGTTGCGTTCCCTCCCCCGGGAGGCGTGCGTAACAGCGAGGGAGTGTATTCTAATGTAATGTTGTGCAACACTGGAATGCTGTATTATTTTTTCGTGCACAACCGACCAAAACTTAACTTAACATCGGCTGAAAGTAGCAAGCTAATGTTGACTGCGAGGGCTGCTACTGAGGGTCAAATAGTTAGCTAGAACATTACATGAATTGGTAAACAATTTAGACTAGGCTACTAAAACAAACAAAACTTAACATGAACTTTTAAAAATTTTATCAATTTATGCTAACAATTGATGGAAAGCTGGCAACCTGCACATTTCTCACTTTCACCTTCTTCGGATGTAGATCAATTTTCTGTTCTGATTTCAACAAGTCTGGGCAAATTACTGAGTCGACACCAATCAGAGGCAGCATTTTCATGATGTCATCATGCAGACTTCTCGCAAAGTATTTTACAATATTTTAAACTACAAAATACAAAACACTAAAGTATTTTGATACAAAATATAAAGCCGTTTTCATCGTATTTTAAATACATGTATCATAAATACTGGACCACCCCTGGACATAGGTAACTGGAGAGCAACATTGCCCTTGTTATTCGTAATATACAGACCATCAGAAAATGCAGCCTGACAAGTAGATGAAAATCTCTGGTTCAGGTCAGAGACAGGATGCTGAGGCAGAAGTTTTTTTATGACAAAAATCGTATACCTGTGTAAAAACAATTTTCTCCTCTTGTCTTCGTGGGCAAAATTTAAAGTGGTCAAACCCCACAAAACATTTATAGGGGGATTTTGGAATACAAATAAGAGTTTTGTTGTTTCTGCTCTTAAGCTAATATCTTTCAATTCTCTACATTTTGCTATGAGACAGAGACAAAACTTTGTAGCTTTAAAACTTTATCACAATATATTTATGTATTATATGTTGTATTTTATTAAACCACTAACTTATTAAACAGATCACTTGGCCAAAACCACTTAATAATTGTATATTATTTGGATGCAAATATTGCTGCGTGCACACTTCATTAATGGTTTATTTTTGTACCTGAAATCTAAACTGTCACCAAAACCTTTCACACATCTCTTTTTTTATATTTTATTTTCCACGAACTGTTCTTAATTCATACAAAATGCCCTGCCACTTTCACTCCTCCAAGACACTGACCAATCAAAGCAAGGGGAAAATGATATAACTGAGCAAACACTGAGCTTCCCTCACAAACCAATCTACTTCTGCTACAGCCGTGTTTTCTTTACTGTTTCCTGTTGTGGTGAGGTAAACTCTGTCTGGATTTCCTAGCTCCATATTTTCCTCTCTCTGATCATGCCTAGATTAGTAATGCCTTGTTAATGCCAATAATGTGTTTTAATTCATAGCTTTGCTAGAATTCTATTAGATTCACTTCATATTTTATTCTCAGATTTTTCCTGAAATGCCTATACATTAAACTAAACAGTAGTTATTTTGTTTATCTTATGGAGTCTGATAACATAATAAGCTGTAATGGTCTGATACTCCATATGACTATATACTGCTTAGTCTAGTCTAGTTATGTGAGGAATACATAAAAATATTTTGGAGTTAATGATTAGTCTTGTGTAATATTAGTAATATATGAAAACAAATATTGGGAAATAATTGTCATTTCACATCCCCACATCTCATGTACTTTTGTCATCTTATCATAGAATCAAGCACAATGAGCAAGATCACTATATTTGCAGGTAAAAACAATCTCATTATGTTCGCATATATTGTGTATTTCTGTGGTTCTGCTCTTTACTGACTGTCAATCTATGTTCTTAAAAGTCTGTTCTTGGCTGTATATAACCGAGCAAACACTGAGCTTCCCTAACAAACCAAACTATTACTACCACTACATCCCTGTTTTCTTTACTGGTTCCTGTTGTGGAGAGGTAAACTCTCTGGACTTCCTATCTGTATTTTCCCCTCTCTGATCATGCCTATTTTAGTAAAGCCTTGTTAATGCCAATAATTTTTTTTAGTGCATAGCTTTGCTAGAATGCTATTAAATACACCTGATATTTTATTCTCTGATCTTTCCTGAAATGCCTATAAGTTAACAGTAATTATTTTGTTTATCTTATGGCGTCAAATTGCATAATGTTCTGTAATGGTCTGATTCTCCATTTAACTATATAGTCTAGTTATGTGAGGAATCCATGAAAAATATTTTGGAAGTGACGATTAATCTAGGGTAATATTTTGTAATATATGAAAAAACAAATATTGAGAAATAATGGTCATTTCACATCTCCACGTCTCACGTACGTTTGTCGTCTTATCTCTCTAACTTAGAATCAAGCACAATGAGCAAGATCACTTTATTTGCAGGTAAAAACAATCTCATTAAGTTCACATGCATTGTGTATTTTTGTGATTCTGATCTCTTTATTAACATTCTGTGCTCTTAAAGGTCTGTTCCTGGGTCAGTGCCATTTGGGTGAGTACACGTGATGACAATTTGTGTGTTTTCTTATTTTTACATGTATTGTCACTTAGTATTCATCACCAACATAATTATGTTTGTATCTTTTAACTGAAAGTGTTGTGTGGTGTATGTTACTAGAAGGACACTACCAAGAATTTGAGAACTTTGGATTTTAGCATTACCAATACAAAAACCTTTTAGCATTACCAATACAAATACTGAGTCATTGTCAAATGATCCTAAAGTAACAAGGTTTTACAATAGTATCTATGATAGACACTGTATTCTGTCCCTCTCTAAGGTTCTACCAACCAACTGGTCTGCTACTTTACCAACTGGTCCCAGTACAGACCTGGAACAGAGAAGTTCCTGCCAGAGAATGTTGATCCTCAACTCTGTACTCATCTGATCTATGCCTTCTCCGTTATTAACTCTGCCAACTTACCACCTATGAGTGGAATGATGAGACCCTCTACAGTTCCTTTAATGGACTTAAAAATAGGTTAGCATTTTTTTCCAAATACATTTTGAAATGTTCATTGGTAACTGTTTACTAACCATAACTATATTTTTGTATCAGTAATCCTCAACTCAAAACACTGTTGGCTGTTGGTGGTTGGAACTTTGGCACTGCACAGTAAGATATTTGACTTCTTATACTAAAACAGGTATATACAGCTCTGGAAAAAATTAAGAGACCACTGCAAATTTTTCTTTCCTTTCCAAAAAGTTGAAAAGGAAGGTTTTGAGTAAGGAACAGAAGGTTTAAAATTAAGAGACCACTGCAAATTGAATGCTTCTGTTCCTCACCCAAAACTTTCCTTTTTAACTTTTTTGGAAAGGAAAGAAAAAGGTGCAGTGGTCCCTTAATTTTTTCCAGAGCTGTATTTAATATGTATTCTTAACATTTTATACAGAGTGATTAAAATAAAATATATGTGAAGCCTAGTGCAATTAAAAATTTGATTTCTTGAATACTTTGACATGTCTACACCTGGGCAATATAACATTGACAGTTTGTAAATGTTGTCCATGCCCATTTAGTGTAAAAGCTGTTGGAAAGGAAGTTCTGTGTCAGGTGGAATTGAACCTACTTAAAAATGTAAATAATTTGATCAGATTATAATAGAGAGATGACTGATCATACTGGTTAGATGTGATTCATTATGATGAAAATTAGTGCATTAAAAATATAAAATCTTTACATGAGTTAGACGATTAACACTAACCCTCATTTTACATTCAGTAAACCTAGGTTAACCTATGTATTTGAGCATCCATGATTCTACCTAGGTTCACCATCATGGTTTCAACACCTGCAAATCGACAAACGTTCATCCAGTCCGCAATTACTTTTCTGCGGAAGTATGGTTTTGACGGGTTAGACCTGGACTGGGAGTACCCTGGATCACGTGGCAGCCCTCCAGAGGACAAGCAGAGATTCACATTGTTGTGCCAGGTAAGGGTTAATATTTGGGATGAGCTGAGGTGTGGATATAAAGCTACGTTTAGTTAAGGAAGAGGTATCAAAACCATTGCGTGGAGGGTCTAATTAAACCTTATACAATCAGGTGAATAATGAGTTCCTCTTTTTCGTTTGTTCCCCTGCAGTGTCCATCAGAAAGTTGTTAATGGAGCACTACTTGCCGTTAATATATTGACTTGCCTAAGGCTTTAGAAATGCTATGTTTTACAGGAGCATTCAGAAAACACAAGTCACCAAATCTTCAAACTGTACAGAGCTGCATTAAGACACATCTGTTGTTTTTGTAGGAGCTCCTGGAGGCCTTTGTAGCTGAGGGCAAAGCAACCAGCCACCCCAGACTACTACTTACAGCTGCAGTGTCTGCTGGCTGACAGGGGAAGGAACCAATCAAAGGAGCGAATCAGGAACATCTGAGAGAATGACAGAAGAAGAGAGTAACAAGTAGCGAATGAGAGCATACAAACTTGGTGACCAGTTTAGGGACGAAACACTAATTCAGTGTTCTGTGTTTTCTGTCTCCTTAATTGACAGGACTTTGCCATGACATACTGGCGGGACCAGGGAGCTCCTGTTGAGAAGCTGATGATGGGTTTTCCCACATATGGTCGTACGTTCCAGCTCTCCTCTGGAAATACTGGTGTTGGAGCACCATCCAATGGTCCTGGTGCAGCTGGACTTTTCACCAGGGAGGCTGGTTTGTGGTCTTATTATGAGGTATTTTCCTCATACTGTATATTCACCTGGTTTCTGGTCTTATTATGAGGTATTATCCTCATACTGTATACTCACCTGGTTTCTGGTCTTATTATGAGGTATTATCCTCATACTGTATATTCACCTGGTGTCATGTTTGAGCTAGCATCAACTACAACACTGTGGTACTTGCCTACAGAGCAGCAAGGGGAACATCCCTCTGAACATGTTTAAATACTCACATCTCTACTCACACTGCTCGGGCACAAACCTCTAAAAACGCTTCTGTCCCAATGGTGTAACAAGCGTCCCCTTAAAACCAGGACGGGAGAGTCTCTGCCCATTTCCTTTGTTAGCACTTACAACTTTGTTAGTAACTTTAATCTTATTTACTAGCATATGGTTGTACCACCAAACTATTTTAAGCTAAACACACTAACTGGAAGTTGCTCTTCTATGAACGTCTGCTAAATGATCATTTGTTTTTAATGCTAACAGTCAATTACTCCATAGCTCTGACTTCATCAAATTGATAGTTAACCTTTCAAGTTAGTTAACCTGTTGCCCCTCCTGCTCCAGATCTGTACGTTCCTTCAAGGAGCAACTGTCCAGTGGATTGAGGATCAAATGGTTCCCTACGCCTTTAAAGGAAATCAGTGGGTGGGATTTGACAACAAGAACAGCTATGATGTCAAAGTATGCAGCAGTATTATTTGGTTCCAATCCAAAAACGGTGCATCAAACATTTGGTCTATGGTCTGGTCCCTGGACCTGGATGACTTTTCTGGACAGTCCTGTGGACAGGGCAACTATCCCCTGATTGGCCATCTGAAAAATCTCTTGAACACTGGTAAATCACATGTCAACAATGTCTTACCTGTCCAACTACATCTGAACATGTTATTGTTTCTTTGCAGCCAAATGCTATTGTGGATAGACACAATACATTTCCTTTGTTCCCCCTGAACAACCTACCCTGCTACCTACACCCACCCCACGGACAGGGGCACCTTCCATAACAAAGGCAACACCCAAGGCAAACACCTCCACCACCACCTACCCAGGCCCCTCCGCACCCTCCACCTCCACCACCACCTACCGAGGCCCCTCCGCACCCTCCACCTCCACCACCACCTACCCAGGCCCCTCCGCACCCTCCACCTCCACCACCACCTACCCAGGCCCCTCCGCACCCTCCACCTCCACCACCACCACCACCCATGTGTCCGGCAGTAGTTTATGTATAGGCAATGCTGATGGGTTGTATGTGAAAGCAGATGCCCCTTAATCTTTCTATCACTGTGCCAATGGATTCACCTGGATCCAGAACTGCCCCACTGGTCTGGTATTCAATGACAACTGCAAGTGCTGCGACTGGGCTTAGAGCTGCCTAAAGGCCTGTCTGTTAATGACGTACGCCTAACTCTGCTGGGAAAATTTGTTAAGCAAATTACAGTATATTGATGTCTATGTATGTAAATTAAGATTTTCTTGCAGCTTCACGTAGTTACTAGAATATAATTTAAAGTTAGATTTCAGTTTGTTTTTCAATTGAATTGTTCACATTATAGGTCACATTAAAAGTGGAAAAAGTTCTGACATGATTTATCTTTGTCTCATTCTTTTACATCACAAAAACCTGGCATTTTCATAGGGGTGTGTAGACTTTTTATATCCACTGTATACTCTCTACAGTTCCTTCAATAGACTTAAAAACAGGATATTTTTTCCCCAAATGTTCATTGTTAACTGTTTGCTAACCATAATTGTATATATTTTTAATTTAACAGAAATCTTCAGCTTTAAACACTGTTGGCTGTTGGTGGATGGAACTTTGGCACTGTACAGAAAGATATTGGACTTCTTACACATAAAAAATAAAGTAGTATATTTAATATGTTTACTTTAAAGACAGTGGTCAAAATTATAGTGATTTCCTGTGGTCAATTATTATTATCACAAATGTTGAATGCTTTCAAACTTACCTAAAAATGTTCAGGTCTTGTGGAGTTCTTAGAGAAGAGGAGTTCAGGTTGGCTCTTGCTGGGTTATGACATCCACATTGTTGAGGGTTTTCTGTGTCCACTTGCTGTAGGCAACTGGAGATCATCCTTGCCCTTGTTAACAACCCCGGGCCAATAGACCATCCTTGGTCCAGCCTTAAACATTGTTCAGTATTTATTTATCATTTCAGCTGTCTAGGTGGCAAAACAAGCATTACATCATAACTTTACAGTATCCACAGTTTCCTGTGTGTTTGTGTTAGCGCCATTTTTTTGTGTCCATTAGATTCATGTGAATCTGCCTACAAAGCCATTTATGTTTGGGATTGCAAGAATGCAGTGTTTTGCAGCGTTCTGGCTGAAGTAAAAGTTCCAGAAGCAACAGAAGTCAAAAACTCTATACTTGACAAAAACAACTGCACCCAAGCCGCCACACGGAGTCACTAGAGTGCTGCGAGGCAAGGGACCTTTTGATTAATTTGATTATTAATGGCACCAACCTGGATGGTGCTGGTCAGTTGCTCCGCCCCCTATGGGCCCCTGGGATAGCTGTCAGAAATCTGGCAACAAGGCTTGGTAATTAAATGATTAACCCAGGATCAAAATTAGAACACATTATGATTAATGCTATAATTGTCATTTGAAATCCACAATTTTCCACATTTCATAAAAAAGTAAATGTACAGTGCTATACTGTAGGTAGATAAATGTATGTAAGCATTAATATTTGTCAGCTGTTATACAAAAATGTAAATCCAAAGTCGAGGCCTTTTACATTCACTGTGTAAACTAGTACGCTGTACGTCTTTCTAGCTACATGTAAGTCCAGACACCCGGCTAAAGGATCAGTTGGGTATGTTATCAAAAGATCTCTGTTCTTCCAGAGCCTAGTGTTGATGGTTTGAGTCAGAGCAAGAGAGGAAATACCTCATCTCAAAGGAAGTATTGAGAAAAGTAAAGAAAGAGCGATGAAAGGGGGGGGCCTTAAACATGATTTTTATTAATAAGTGGAATATAACAAATCCTGTCAATTAATATAACATGATTTAAAATTTAAAATAAAGTTATTTTGATCCCATTACAGATAGAGATAGGAGAGAGGCAGTTAGTTTATGGTTCTTTAAAACAACAAACACACTCACATGCACCACATGTCAAAAAGTCAGTCTTTTTATTGTCAAATGCACAAAATAACATGTCGTTCTGAGCAGTGAAATTCTTATGACGTACACACACAAACACTCACACACTACATAAAAGCACACACAATCACACATTACATAGTAACACATGTACACACTCACACATTACATGCTAACACATGTACACACTGACACATTACATGCTAACACATGTATACACTCACACATTGCATACTAACACATGCACACACACATTACATACTAACACATGCACCCATTCACATATTACATACTAACACATGCACAACCTCACACATTACACACTAACACATACACATACTCACACATTACATACTAACACATGCACACACTCACACATTACATACTAACACATGCACAACCTCACACATTACATACTAGCACATACACACACTCACACAGTTACATGCTAACACATGTGCACACTCACACATTACATACTAACACATGCAGAACCTCACACATTACACACTAATACATACACACACTCACACATTACATACTAACACATGCACACACTCACACATTACATACTAACACATGCACACACTCACACATTACATACTAACACATGCACACACTCACGCAGTTACAGTGACCACTGTTGGAACGGAATGCTCATCATAACACCTTGGTTACCAAATGTGGGCGTGGTCTCGTCCTGGCCGTGATTAGGAAGCTAGGAAAGACACACGTCTGGAGGACATTCATATTGTTTGGCTCCTCACTCTGAGCAGGGTTCTCCTGCTGGGCTCCTCCTGCAGGGTCACACTGAACTCCTTCCCATCAGCTGTGCTTATTTCAAATGTAAGTTCACACAGTAAATGGAGAGTGAACCAAAACACAGCACACAATGGGAATAAAGTGGTAAAGCACTTTCAAGTGAATGAATCAGAAATAAAAAAACAAATCACCAACTGGACTCACTAGACAGCTCTCTTATGGAGAGATACTGGAAGACCATGGAGATGTCCGGGGACATACTTTATAGCAATGAAGACGTTTCTTATGAAAATCCTGACTTGATAAACAACAAAGCACACCCTGATATATTAGGTAGTACTGTACATAACATTTCAAAATGTGTTAATATAAAAAAAAATCTGCTTAGCTTTGCACAGCTCATGGAAGAAACCCTTCCTAATTGTGTCAGTGTTTATGGGGTTGTTATATGTTCTCATGCAGGCTGGGATCATCGCTATTTACGTCAACTCTAAGTTCAAAATGTTCATTTATGCTTATCATTCATTTGTGGGTAACAACTATTTTAGGTAATGATTGTAAATGAGGTAAAATTGTGGTACTTTAGAAATATTTTTTAGAAATCTTTAGAGATCTTTAGAAATATTTTGATCCAGATATGGAAATTGTCCAAAAGAAACTAAATAGATTTTTACTGCTGAAATAAATTAACACACAAAAGGGCCGGTTTCACAGACACGGATTGAGCTTAGTCTAGGACTAAAAAAACAAGTTCAATAGAAAATTCCATTGAGCTTGTTTTATCAGTCCTAGACTAGGCTTAATCCGTGTATGTTCAACTGGCCCTAAGACTACTATGGGACAGTAACACGTATTGTAGAATCAAGCAAAATTGTCTGTCTGTGGTCGGGTAATTCTGATCCTTCCCTAGCAGCCAGTTTCCCGGGGACCTCAGTCATGGGGTTCCTCCACAAACTGAGGAAGCGGTACCTGCTCTATATGGGACAAGGAGACAAATAATTTACCCCAACGGTGCCCATAGTTGTGTCTGATTGCCTGGTACTCACAAGTCTGGCAGGGCATCTGCTGGGTTGTAAGCTCCCCGGCATCGTGGCACTGCCACATTTAATTTGTCACAGCTTCAGACTGAGAGGCTCTTGTAGCATTTGTTCCTCACTCTAGAAGGAACAAATGCTACACGAAAAGAGACATCCACATGTCTTTTTTCACGCTAGAAAAGAGACGTGTATATATGGGAAGAAGGGTAAGGGAAGAAAAAGAGCCAGACAGACAAAGGTTTTGTGGGAGATGGGTCACGAGATAGTATACAACGGTGGACAAAGGATTTGATCAAGTCGACCAGACTTAGATGTGCCGTATATCAGACAGAGATAGAATATAGAAGGGTTTGTATGGTTTTAACTAAGACAAAAAAGAAACGTAAATCGTGTGATAAAGCAAAGTTAATTGGCACTGAAAAAAAAGAATGTAATCAATTGTCTAATGCTTTGGGTAATTATTTGTGTAAATATTGATCTAAGTTGTTATACAGTATTTTTTGTAGATATTGTATATGTGGTAAGTTGGTTTGACTGAGTTCAGTTAAAGGATAGTGAGGAGTCAACTAGATCAAACGGCTATTGGCTGCTGTCCCAGAAGGTACAAAGTAGCACCAAGCATTCCAGTCCAGAACACAGGGACACAGTGGGAGAGGTGCAGAAGATAACAGACACACCAATTGAGATTCTGGGAAGAGGATTCCTGTAATTTCCTGTAATAAAAGAAATTAAAATAGAGCAAAATCAAGTTAGATTTTGCACTATTAAAATGGCAATTCTTTCCCCATTCCAATTGGAGAACTCTGCACACGAAATTGAAGGACATCTGTGCCAATCTAAATTATGAAAGTGGACCAAGACATGCTAGAATCAACTGGCCAGTTTTAAATGTATTGTCTATTTGTATGTCTTGTGTTCATCATGTTACATATCTGTGTGACAAACTGCCTGCTTAACAAAATTAAAAACTAACGCCATGCTTGCTTATTTGTGTTATTTGTTCTGTATGTCTGGAAGATCTGTAACTTGAGATTCACTCTAAAAGGAGAGAAAGTGTGGGCTACGTTAATGGAACATTTGTGAAATGGTAATTCACAATTTAGGACATTTAGAAAAGATAGACATAAGATTTGGGTTTAAAATAGTTGGTTAACACAAGACTTTAAATTCAGTAAGTTAACTTGAGCAGCTTTGGTCACACAAAGTTCATTCGGGATGAGTGAACTTCTTATCTTCTTTGAAATCTTAAGCACATTTATTAAAATGGACATTATACATAACCCATTTAGCAGACTAGTATTATAAAATAGGAAAAGTATGTTTATAATTAACGTTAACGTTACAATATTCTGAAGAGCACTCGCCCGTCCAGGTTACAGGTTAGGCTACCGGTTACTGAATGGCCGATTAAAAAGCGGTCCAAACATTTTCTACACAATGAAATTCAATGAAAAAAAAACATACCTTCTACATCTTCTATCTTCTTCCATTATGTTTTCATGGTGGGCCACATATTTGTTCTGTAGTTGTCTATATGTTCCGAAAGGACAAGCACAACAAAGGCTTTCCTGGGGGTGTCCAACTTGTTTTCTGACTTTGGACAGTGGAACGGAATGAACTTGGGTTTACTAAACACAGGGTCAAACAAGGCTGCCCTATTTCCCCTTTTTTCTTCATAATAGCTACAGAAATGCTTTCTATCTTCATGAAAAATTCTAACATAGCTCCATTAGTTGTACTTGGTAAACCTGTAATCATTAGCCAGTTAGCAGATGATATAACCATCTTTATGCAGCAGTTATCTGAAGTCCCCAAGACTCTACAATTGATTCACACTTTCTCCAAAGCTTCTGGGTTAAAGCTCAACTTAAACAAGTGTGAGTAATGCCATTCATATAAGTCAATTATCTGAGGCTTACAACATTCCTATAAAGTCCTCTGTTAAGTCCTTGGGCAATCATATATATATATCTCCAGGGGAACATTTATACCATGTCTGTGCATGCATTTTATATTCATCCTCAATTAATTATAGTTATCATAACTGTTTACTGAACCACTCCGGTATCTCAATTCTCGCGCTCTGTTGCTTGGATAAACTCGTCAGTCCTTTTGAGAGATAATACCCTACATCGATGTCTAAACAGCAGCACAAGAACTTTTATTATCCGTCATCAGCAGATTGTTACATTTACACAGAGGTTATTCCTCTGATAGCACCAGAACTTGCATTACAGAAAACGATTGGTAAAAATCGTTTGGCAAAATAAAAAAATAATAACTAAATAAATCAAAGAAAGAGAGAAATATAAAATACATCATAATAATCAATGTGCTTTACAAAGAAAAAGAAAAAATATAAAGATACAATGGCATAAAAACAAATAAAACATCAAAATAACAGCATAATAATAAAACATAAAATAAGAAAATAGAAATAGAATAAAAATGGGATAAAAGCATAGGAAGCTATAAAAGCTGTATGGCTAAATAGTGCGGTTAAGTTTAAATGCTCAGTCATAGGCGTGTGAAAAGAGAAGTGTTTTAACCTGGATTTAAAAATTGATACATTTGGGGCACATCTAAGATCTTCTAGTAGTTTATTCCACTTGTGTGCAGCATAACCGCTAAACGCCGCTTGACCATGTTTAGTTTGGACTCTGGGCTCTGCTAGCTGACCTGAGTTCATGGATCTAAGAGCCCTGCTCGGTTTATATTCTTCAAACATTAACTAACTGACTGGAAGCCAGTGCAAAGATTTAAGGACCGGAGTGATGTGTTCTGTTCTCTTGGTCCTGGTTAACATTCTGGCAGCAGCATTCTGAATGAGCTGCAGCTGTTTTACAGTCTTTTTGGGGAGTCCAGTTAAGAGGCCATTACAGTAGTCAAACCTACTAGAGATAAATGCATGGATGAGCTTCTCTTGGTCTTTTTGGGACACCAAGCCCTTGATTCTGGCTATATTTCTAAGATGATTGAATTCTGTTTTTGTGACCACTTTGATATGACTGTTAAATGAGAGGTCTGAGTCTGTCAGAACACCAAGATTACGCACTTGGTCCCTGGTTTTTAGGGCCTGAGAATCCAGCTCTTTACTAATACTAGTTATTTTATTTTGTTGCCAAACACAATAATCTCTGTTGTATCTTGGTTTAATTGTAGACAATTTTGGTTCATCCAGGTATTTATGTGCTCTATACAATGACACAGTGAGTCTATTGAGCTGTTGTCATACGGTTCGAGAGCTATATATATTTGAGTATCACCTGCATAGCTATGGTAGTTAATGTTGTTGTTCTGTAGAATTTGGCCCAGAGGTAGCATATAGATTGAACAGAAGCGGTCCGAGAACTGATCCCTGTGAAACTGACCACCTGTTACCCAACCTGCCTGCTTGCCTCTCTGGTTTTTTGAGTCCTGCCTGTGCCCTTTTGTGCTTTTGTGACAATAAACAGACAGTTGCGTTCCGCAATAGGAGCCTCAACCTCCTGGTCTGGGTGTTCATTACAATATAGGTCTATAGTTGTTCAGTATAGATGCATCCAGTGTTCTTTTTTAATAGGGGGTTAATGTCAGCTGTTTTTAGAGATGTTGGGAAAATGCCTGATTGCAGAGAGCTATTAACTATTTGCTGTAGGTCCATTGTTATAGAGTTAAAAATTGTTTTAAAAACGTCTGATGGCAGTGAGTCGAGACAACATGTGGAAGGTTTAAGACCAGGACATTTAATAATAATAATAATAATAATACATTTTATTTTTAGGCGCCTTTCTAAGCACTCAAGGTCACCATACAAGACACAAATCACAATAAAAATAAAACAAACAGAACATTGCTAAAACCAGATGAATAGTGATGATGAACCTTGCTATAAGCAGATGAATAGTGATCATGTTAGATATGCCAGTGTGAAAAGATGAGTTTTCAGACGGGTTTTGAAAATGGAAAGTGAGTTGATGTTACGTATGTCTGGTGGAAGAGAATTCCAGAGGCAAGGAGCAGAGCGGCTGAAGGCTCTAAACCCCATAGTGGTCAAACGGGCAGGAGGTAGACTGAGGTGAATAGAAGAAGAAGACCTGAGAGTACGGCTGGGTATGTTGACATGAAGGAGGTCAGTGAGGTACAGAGGGGCGAGGTTGTGAATGGTCCTGAAGGTGAGGAACAGAATCTTAAAATCAATGCAGTATTTTACTGGGCTCCAATGTAACTGCTGAAGAACAGGAGTGATGTGATTAATAGAAGATGTTCTGGTGATGATACGAGCGGCAGAGTTCTGAACCAGTTGAAGTTTTTGTATAAGTTTGAGAGGAAGACCGAAGAGAAGGGAGTTACAGTAATTGACACGGGATGTAACCAGGGTGTGAATGAGAATGGCTGTACTTGAGGGTGTGAGAGACGGACGGAGACGATTGATGTTACGTAAATGGAAGTATGCAGACTGGGTGACATTATTAATGTGAGCTTGAAATGAAAGTGTGCTGTCGAGGATGACACCCAGACTCTTAACCTGAGGGGAGGGAGAAACTGAGGAGTTATCGATGGAAAGAGAGAAACTGTCATGTTGTTTTGTCATAGTGGATTTGGATTTGGTGCCAACGATGAGAACTTCAGTTTTGTGATTGTTAAGTTTCAGGAAGTTGCAGGAAAACCAGGATTTGATTTCCGTTAAGCAATCAGAGAGGGAGGTGGGTGGGAGGGTTGAGTTAGGTTTAGTTGACAGGTATAGCTGGGTGTCATCTGCATAGCAGTGGAAATGGATATTGAATTTACGGAAGATATGACCAAGACGAAGTAGATAGATGATAAACAGAAGTGGCCCCAGGGCAGAGCCCTGGGGAACACCGGTAATGACAGGAGATGGATGTGATTTGAAAGTTTTGAGTTGGATGAATTGAGTGCGGCCAGAGAGATAGGATTTAAACCAGTCCAAAGATGTGTCAGTTATACCAATAGAGACTAGTCTGTCAAGAAGGATGTTATGAGAGATGGTGTCAAAGACCGCACTCAGATCAAGGAGGATGAGAATGGTTAATAGTCCAGAGTCAGCTGCCATGAGAAGATAATTAGTGATTTTTACCAGTGCTGTTTCAGTGCTATGGCAGGGGCGGAAGCCAGATTGGAATTCTTCATAGAGGTTATTGTCAGATAAGTGTGCATGAACCTGAGATGCAACTGTTTTTTCGAGGATTTTAGATAGAAAAGGCAGGTTAGAAATAGGATGGAGGTTATTGAAATTGTTGGGGTCTGCACCAGGTTACTTAAGTATAGGAGTTATTGCAGCAGATTTGAGAGGTGAAGGAACAGTGCCAGAGGTGAGAGAAGAATGTATAATGGTAGTTATTAGGGAGGAGAGAGAGGGTAAGCAGGCTTTTACCAGGGTGGTAGGTAGAGGGTCTAGCTGACAGGTAGTTGGCTTTGACATTTGAATAAGGTCAGATATTTCAGCAACAGAAGGAACCGTGAAACTCGAAAATGCATGAGAAAGAGGGGCTGAGAGACCTGAGAGAGACAGACCGTGAGAAGTAGTAGTTGTCAGTTGCTGGTGGATCTTATGAACTTTGGCGTTAAAAAATGACATTAGGGAGTTGCAATAGGCATTTGAGTACAGATGAGGTGCAAGTAGAAAAATCGAGAGATCAAAGTCAGAGGACAAAAATGACTAGAAATAATTAAAAGAGGGCCCGGAGAGTAGCGGCAGCCAACCGCGCCAGTGTTCACTCCCGTCCGGTGACGACACTCGTGTCGTGAATGCTTGACTCTAGTGTAGCTATACCCAGCTGGAATATCTCTCCTTGTGTCCTGCAACTCAATCTCCCTCCAAAAATCCACCGAACGAAAAGGCCAGCCGTGCCTCCCTTCAGTCGGACTCTGTTCACCAACAGTCTGGAGACGTTATGTTGTGTCATTATTTGTTTTTCCTTATCTAAGCTAAGCATTAGCCTAATGTCGTCGCCAGTCGCGTTTCCACTGAAGCATATTCTAGTGGAATTAACAACTTGTTTAGGCTGCTCTGCATAAATTACAGATCTCCCCTGATTAATGTTTGTAGATAAACATCCCCAGAAACCTTGAATACTTTATGCCATTTCCTATTCAAGTAGCCTATTTTATGCATTTGGTTGAATCTGGGAATCATTTAATAGAGACACAAGTATTAGGTTGTGGCTAACCATCCATTAGGAAAGCTAATGTTTACTGGCCCCCACCTGAACCCCATTCTAACCACATTTCAGCCTAAACATCAAAGTACACTACCTTGAAAACTTATGTGTGATACAGTGTTGGATCAAATGCCTGCCCACCCTGCAGCTCTCCAGATAAGAAGGGCTTGCATGCGTTTTATTCAGTAGCCTAAATTAGCAGTTGATGTACTTGGTACCATAATCAAGAGAACAAAAGATGGTAGAACTATTGTATGGCACAAGCAAGCTTCTATTTAGATTTTCATGGGCTACGTATAGATGCCGCCAGTTATTGTGGTTAGTTATGGACTGACATCTATGGGCTGTGACTACTTGCATTTATTTAATTCCAATTCCAGCAATGTTCATAGTTTACAATGGAACACAGTATGTCTTTAACATAATGCACTGATTTCTAAACCTAAAAGTGTGTATTAAGGACAACATTTGAACACATTCTAAAATTTAAATTAATGGTCAAGTCAAATTTATTCATAAAGCACATTTAAAAACAACAAGTGTCAACCAAAGTGCTACTTATATTGTCAAGTGTTTTTTTCTGTGCAAAAGGAAAACCATGGTGATTCACTACAGAATATTATGAGATTAATCAGGGTTGATTATTTCAATTGTTTGACAGCACTACTTATATTTTTGTGTTCTTGTTATTTCACATATTTTACTGAAAAGCGTTTCTGTGTTATCTGTATTTATATTTGTAAGATAATATAGTTGTGAAGTGCCCCAAAAAAGCGTGTCGTTTTCATTAGTACAATTTCCCCCCAAAGGGGTTGGAGCAACATGCAACTCCCGGGCTGAAAATGAGTCCCACTCCGGCCCTGGGTCGCATTGTGATTACAGAAGTGTCTATGACGTTGCACAGTCCATATTTACCCATATTTTAACCGAACTTAAAATTTCTGAGCCACGGAGAACAGTGTATCGGAGCTGAAACCGTGATGGAAGCCATCCCAGGGCTGGTGCTGGGCGCGTTCAAATTGTATACAAATGCAAACTTCTTCTAACTTCAAGCTTCAATAGCTCCTACAGTAAGTATATATTGACTATGCAAAGTATATATTCTTGATCGAGAGGGTGGATACAATGGCATACCTATTGTAGGAGCTTTTGAAATGACTAAGTTCTGTAAACTTCGAATTTTGAAAAAAATAAAGTGCGTGCATTGTTCCCCACCCTCGCCTGAATATACCTTGTACAGTCATGGCATATCTATTGTAGGAGCTATTGAAATTACTAAGTTCTGTCAAATTATGAAACTTCCAATTTTGAAAGAATAAAAGGTGTGCATTATTCTCCACCCTCTCCCGATAAAGAATATATACTTTTCATAGGCATCATGTATTACTGAAATTTGAAGTTAGAAGAAGGCTGCATTTGTATACAATTTAAACTCACCCAGCACCATCCCTGAGATCGCTTCCGTTTCAGTTTCCGCTCCGATACACAGTGGTTAGTTCTCAGAAGAAGCGGCTCGGAAGTTTTAAGCTCGGTTAAAGTATGTGTTAATGTGGACTGTACAAACATTTTTGTAATCACAATGAGACCAATATTGGAATCAATGAATACTTCGATAAAGAGCTATTGAGATTTGAAGAGCCGAATATCGGTCGAATGTCCAGTCTATCTTCACCGCGGTCTACAAACAGGGCTGGGGATACATTACAGCCAGTCAGAAGGGAAACCGCATATATAGCCCAGCCCTCACATTTCTTCATGAATTGACCTATGAATGCATAGCACGAAAACACTGACGCTACTGACGGAACAAAGGTGGACATAGGCAGAGATGGGCAAAGGTATATCAGAAATGTATTTTAAAATAAGATACCAACTACATTAATTTTAAGTATATCAAAATAAACTACAAAATACAGCAGCCACACCATATATCAAAATAAAATACTGTATTTTCGTATTCTAAAAATACTAAAAATAATTTTACAAAGAGCATGAAATCACTTTGCAAACCTTCCATCTATCAGCCTATTTGATCTACCCTTTCACCAGTACACTGACTCAGTTGATTAAGTAGACAATGTTTGATTGCAACAGCTTTTCACTGCCTAACGATTTGTGCGATAAATCTGACATATGCAACCAGTTAACAGATAAAAAATTTACATCAATGTGATCACCCAGATGAAGGTTAGTTTTAAAGTAACCAATAATTTAATGTTTAACTAACAGTTTGCTAATGACTCATTACTGTATCCTAATTTATTAGTTACTTGGTGTTTGGTATTGATGGGCCTACATTACATTAGCAACACTGACTCAATGACAAACAAGTCATTCATAAGAAGACAACTGATGGCACCTTTATTCATAGCAACTAGTTTCTAAGTAATTAATAATTTGATTGTTAATCATAAATATAAAAATAAATTGTGTCAGGCAGTCATTCATGCAATGGTATGCAAAATCATGATCCTACTAAACAGCTACTTCAATTAGGGTACAATCATTTAGCAGTCAATTAAAAATGTATCAATCATTGGACACCTATTTGGAAGTTGAAAACAAACATTTTAGCACTTTGTCAACAATTATTAAATGACCAATATGTTTTGATTTTAAATGTAGCCAGAAACGTAATCAGAAAGTAGCAATAGAACTTGTCAAGGAGCATTAACCCAACTCCAACCACTGAATCTATTATGAGACGCAGATAACACCTGAGCAGTGCCACAGACTGATCGACTCCATGCCACGCCGCATTGCTGCAGTAATTCAGGCAAAAGGAGCCCCAACTAAGTATTGAGTGCTGTACATGCTCATACTTTTCATGTTCATACTTTTCAGTTGGCCAACATTTCTAAAAATCCTTTTTTTGTATTGGTCTTA
>JACXGI010011874.1:0-24025 GCA_016801175.1 Esox masquinongy | reverse complement strand
AGAGACGGAGGAGAGCAGGCAGAGAGACGGAGGAGAGCAGGCAGAGAGACGGAGGAGAGCAGGCAGAGAGACGGAGGAGAGCAGGCAGAGAGATGGAGGAGAGCAGGCAGAGAGACGGAGGAGAGCAGGCAGAGAGACGGAGGAGAGCAGGCAGAGAGACGGAGGAGAGCAGGCAGAGAGACGGAGGAGAGCAGGCAGAGAGAGAGAAGGAACAGTGAGGGCAGAAGTATATGTCTGGAGCTCAAAGAGAACCGGGGAGGGAGAGCGGGACACGGGGGGGAGAGATGCCATATGTCTGGGAACAGAGGACAAAGTGTGCCAGGGCACAGCCGTGAAGAGAGAGCCATCTGATAGGCCTGACTAATGCCTTGAGTTCAACCCTCTACTAGGACCAGGCTGGGGCTGAGAGGAGAGAGCCAGAGAGAGAGACAATGCATGACGACCAACACAGAATCAGAGAGTATGGCATGGGTGAGGCCACAGTTAACAGGGACTGAATGTAATGTGTTTAGTATGTATTTATTGGGATGTCTAGTAAACAATGTAGTAAAATATCCAAAATAAGTCAAATATCCCGGTCTTTGGAATGAGGAAAATAAACTTCACAGCTGGTAATTTAGAAATGCACTCAATACAGATAAAATAATAGTTTTACTTTATCCATTAGAACTGCAGCTTCCCAGACAACAGTGACATGGCCTACCTAAACACAAGCAAGACCTAATTCCATTGGGAATTAGTCCTAGATGACATTAATAATATTCACAGATTATTGGATAACATTATATGACATTGTACAATGGCTGTGACAGGTAAACTGACTGTCACTGCCAAAAAGCAGACCACTGCAACAGTTATTTTTAAATGTGGTCCCCAAAAACCTCCTGAAATACATGAAAGTGCTTTTACAAGACTCGCCCTACTCATTTTGACAAGAGAATTATAAATTCCACGGGGACATCATGAAGTTGGATTAAAATCTTTAAGACACAAATGTCCAACTGAAGAACAGTTTACCTTCAGATATCAGCTAACTAAAACCACTGAGTACCCATACCCGTCTATCAACTTCTAAATCCCTACCTTTTAAAAGAGTACCTAAAATAACTCCAAAGCCGGTTTGACAATGTGCACAGTAAAGTGTGCTAATCTACATCTTTCTCATGTTAATGACAAGAAAGACAGTAAGTATTATGTTTTTTTTTTACCAAGCCAATAAAGCCACTTTAATTTGACAAAATAGAGCAGAGAGGACATTGACCAAAAGAAACAGAGCTACAGAGTGGCAGCAGAGAAAGAAAGAACCTTTGTTACAGATGCCCCCTCCGCATTGCTTGCTGTACAAGAGTTCATTTCACGTTTGTTGGTAATTATTGTAATTTCTGTTATTTCCCACTTGCTTTGGTGATATAAAAAATGTTTCGTGCTGTCCCTTTGCATTGAAATTAAATACAGAACGAGAGAGACATTTAGCTTTTAACTTGCCTACTTTGTTGATATACGTGCTTTGTGATTAAAAAGTATTTAATTTGGGTTATAACAACTACGTTATAACTATGTTGTACAAACAACTATGTTATATCGTTTCAACTTTGAATGAAGAAAACAACGGATTTTTGTTAACTGCCCCGGCTAAACCTGGCCAAAATGTTAAAAGTGAATGTCCTCAAAATACAGCTGATGCTGAATCGGCCGGGAGTCACACGCGCCGACACGTGCAACTGTACTGCTTGCTATTTAAACAAAGAGAGTTTTACGCCTGCACAAAACGCACACCACCGCTGCACAAAACGGCCAAGGAGAGGTGAAACAGAGACAACGGTAATCTATGCCAAAATGTAACATATACGCCGGCGTTTAACAGCTAGTATGTCTACATATGTATGGTATTCAGTTGAACATTCGGATACATTACAATGTATCATTAAAATAACGACGTGTGTGTAGACGACCTGGAAGTGCGTGCGACATTGTAGGCTTAAATACATTGATTGCTTTTCCGGAAATTTAAACAAGAGAAAAGCTTCAGAAACATCATTAGAAAGCCAAACTACAGCCATAATGTTAGCACTAATCCAAGTTACCAGTAACCGGACACCTAACTAACAAATCAGAGACAAAGCTGATTATCTAATTTATTAGACAAAGATTAGAGACAATGGGTCTTTTAACAAAACAGTCCCAAGCAAGGCACATCTATTGTAGAACCACCCATCCAAAGGGACGGGCATAATTACATTGCCTGTTTTTCTATCTTTTAACCACAGCTTTACGGTGACTTTTTATGGTTAAGTTACTAGTTATGGTATACAATTTACTTGGCGTTGTAACCCTCCAGCTTTTCACTCACAGCACAACTGATTTACTTTCTCATTACAATGCCAATGGCCTTTGGCAATCCCGTCTCTTCTCTCTTTATGTAAGTCGCAGAAGCAGAACCACAGACTGACATGTCATTCTCGGTTTACAGAAATGTTGCACACGTACAGATCCACACAAAAAGCAGCCTTTAAAATTCGTTAGTTAGTACAGTATCACTCAGGCTAGTTCAAGCCAACCTTACGCTTCAAACAGAACATATTTACAAACGTCTTGCGCTGTACAGTAGGTTGTTAGCTAGATAACGTTAACACACAAATGTTAGCAAAAATGACAATATTCTTATCAACGTCTAATAAGCACAGGAAGCGTAACGTCTATATTGGTTTCTGCTTTACAAGTTCGGAACATAGAGAATAACCCAAGGATATCGGAAAATCAACGTACTGACAGAGGGGTGGAGAACCCTGGCCTGAGCAGCCAGTGACACAAGCCAGAGAGATCCCGTATGCTTAGCTTGCGAAAAATAGCTAGAAGACTGAACTAGAAGACACTTACCAACGTAAAGGTCTCCTGCCCGCAAGCCCTCCTCTTCGTTCTCACTATCGGGTCATTGACTCAAATAATTCAAATTGCCAGACTACCGTAAATGTTTAGTAATATAACCGCGAGTCGTTGTCTTTCCTGCGGTGTTATAGCTTTCGCTTCGTCCCGGCAGCTGTTATCTTATTAGCTAGCTAGTTCGTTTCTTCCTCGGTGCTGCGAAGTAAGCGGAAACGCTGTAGAAAACTCCAGAGACTGTCCAGGAACTGAGACAGCCCTATTGAAAACACGCCCCCTGTTATTTTGTAACTTCAGGGAGGGTCCACTCTGGTTCCCTGCCTTCCGGAGCGTGTTCCACAGCGCGAGATCTTAACTATTTATTTATGGTCAGGACAGGGGCACTAGACACCAGAGAACCCATCATTTTGGCCACTCCTCCATAAGCCGATGGTAACAAGAAGTCGGAGTCTATATAAAATCTATAGCTAAATGTGGTCTCCGTGTAATGGCTCGGTTACTAAACTATCTCTGGCTAGCTGCACACTGGCAGCCTCGCTTTCGCACGGTATCCATGGGAACTAGTATCCTATACTGCGGTCAGTCTATCTTTAGCCTAGCTAGATATGAGACTCTAGATGAAAATATGTTCCGAAAAAATGCAATAAATTAGTTTATTCAATTTTCAAAATAGTTCATTACTATTTTGAACTAACTGTTTTTTCGAACGCAATGTTTGCTCGATGTAGGATGCTCCTGAACCCAGAAGGTCCATTTTATTAATTTGTTGGATAAAACCACGAAGTGGGCGGGTCAGTCCCTTAAATGTAGCTGTGATGTGAACTTGGCAACTGTGTTTTCAGACGCCATATTTTAATGACCAGCTACTTGGGACAAGGTCCTACATGTACATACAAGCGTGCAAACTGAAAGTGAAAAGTGGACAGAATCGAGAACTCCAGACAGTAGGTGGCAGTAGGCTACCTTGCCATTTTGGTTGAAAAAAAAGAGCCATGTTGCGTGGAAGGACATACTGTGAAGTTTTCTCAAAAACGTTGTTGTTGCGGCTTCGTACTACAACAATACGGTCATTGTCGCAACAGGTTCACGTCCGGCTTCTCCCTAACCCTCGTTGTTTCTTCGACGAGCAGGTGCAAGTGAAGGTAGATGGACTTTCTCCGCACCAGAAAGTGCAGTTGAAGTCCATGGTCAAGGATGATAAAGGTGTCATCTTTAAAGCGTCCGCCCTCTACGCTGCAGATGCTACAGGACAGGTAGATTTGTGCCGCTCTCCCTCTTTGGGAGGCAGTTACACAGGAGTTGAACCCATGGGCTTGTTTTGGTCCATGACGGCCCAGACTCCGCACATTAAACTGGCAAAGAGAGAAGTCTTGGATCCGTTAATGGTTGTTATAGAGGCACTTAATGTGGACACCGGTGAAGTCTTTGCCACAGAGACCAATGAGAGACGGTTTATGACGGAGGGGTTGAGAAGAATACCCTTGAGCTTGAAAGAAGGAAGAATTCGAGGAGTCCTTTTTCTTCCACCCGGTTAGTAGGCCGATAAACTGGTAGCAGGTCAAGTGGTTAATTATTATAACTATTTAAGTGAATGGAAATCTGTAGACATACATTTGTCTTTAAGGGGCCCTTGTTTCAGGACTGAGTGTGCCAATGTGTGAAAAACACAAAATGTCCCTCTCTCTGCCCCTCTCTTTTCTTCTCCCTCGTGCTCATCCTCAGGGCAGGGTCCATTCCCTGCAGTACTAGATGTGTATGTTCTAGGTGGGGGAATATCAGAGATCCGGGCCAGTCTGCTGGCTAACAAAGGCTTTGTGGTTCTGGCTCTGGCCTACTTTGGCTATGAGGACCTTCCCAAGACCACTCCCGAATTCTATGATCTGGAGTACTTTGAAGAGGCCATCACATTTCTGAGGAGACAGCCACAGGTAAATGGTGGAAAAAGAAATCCTCAAGGTCCTTTTTAGTTCTGCTGAGTATTGTTTGTTGTGTAAAGACTGCCATTTAGTGGCCGCTGGTGGCATTACACACAACTAAAATGAACCTCCACAGACAGAACTGACTCATTCAACACTACAATGTTCTTAATTTGAACACGCTGTTTAAAAACTGCTTAGTTTACTCTACAGTTTCATCTGCAGTGGACTGACTTAATTTAAAACCAAAAATGTAATGAATTAAATTCTGTGTACAAACTACTACTTTTTCCCTCTAGGTTCAAGATCCAGGAATAGGAATCCTGTCCATCTCCAGGAGTGGGGACCTAGCTCTGTCAATGTCTTCATTTCTCTCTGGCATTTCTGCCACAGTCTGCATCAACAGTTGCAATGCCAATATCCTGACACCGCTGCTCTACAAAGGCCTCGTCATCCCTCCCCTCACACCTGTCTTAGAGAACATAACCACCACATCGTCTGGAGTCTTAAACATCCGGGATGTCTTACCAGACCCCGAGGCGGAGGGGAACCGCAGTTCCGTGATTCCAATAGAACGTTCCGATTCGACTTTCCTTTTCGCTGTCTCCGAGGATGACCAGAACTGGAATAGTGTTTTCTTTGCCCAGCAGGCCACAGCCCGGCTGAGCCGTCATGGGAAAGAAAATTTTGAGGTGGTGACATACCCCGGCGCGGGGCATTTCCTGGAGGTGCCTTACATGCCCCATTGCCCGTCTGGCTTCCACCTTGCGGTGGGTAAAGTGGTGGTGTTTGGGGGAGAAGCTAAACCCCACCATGAAGCTCAGCTGGACCTGTGGAGGAGGATCCAGGAGTTCTTTAGAAAACACCTGGGTGGTTACAACAATGCCCAAAAAGCCACTCTGTAATGCTAAGTGAAATGGTAACGTGTCAGGTTTATTACTGTAGCGGAAACCTGCCAGGTGTCATCGTATTCCGCAGATGAAGACAGTAGGCCAGGAAATGCACAGATGGGTAGATGTGAATTTCCAGCTGTAGACGTATGAAAAATGATCCTGTGAGTGTGCTACTGTGCTTCATCTTGAATCTGTTACACAGTTCCATTTTCACTTCCTGTTTTTTTAATTTAATTTTGAGAGGAAAGATAGTCATTGATTACACTACAATACTTGTCATTGACTACAATCCAAGATAAGCTTGTCACTGATTACAATGCAGTACTTGTCATCGACTATAATCCAAGATAAGCTTGTCATTGATTACAATACATTACACACATAAAAATGTGGGTGCATGCAAGACAGTTCTCCAAAACATTCTAAATAAACATGTTATATCAGACTTTAGAATGGTATTTCTACTTTCATTGTTGGATTTTTGTTCTCACTCTTCCATAAAAATTCAGATAGATTCAGTAAGACCTTGATGAATAGATAGAACTTTTACCTTTCTGTAAAGCTAAGGTTAATGTTTTACAAATGTAAAAACAACAATCAGGATGTTGATGTTCCTTTAATAATACTGTAAGACATTAATAACTAATTAACACTTATGGACTGTAAGTGAATGGTTGACCTCTTGGAATTGCTGGAATTGCAATAATCTTTATGCCTTAATTATCATGTTAACCACTATAAATCAATTTAATGCCATATTAGCTCCACTGATATTAATTTCAGGACATCTAATATGTGGTCGTTAATATATTCACAAAACATTTGATTTAATGTGTGACCTACAACTATTTGTATAATGCTTTTTCTTTGCAAATGACCCTACTGCCTTATTAAACCACTGTCAATTAAATGACCCCACAACCTTAAAATATGTCTTATTGTTTGCTCCTTGGGGCATCACACCTCAAGCTAAATCCTGTTGTAAATGCTGTTTAAGAACCAGAAAGTGTGGAGGGTGACTGTGACCCAGGCTGGACTCCTTTCACAAAATAGACCGCCTCTAAGCCTTTGCCCTAGCCACTTTCCCTGTGGATACGTTTTTGATTGCCATCTTAGGTGCCAGTCCATTTTGCAAAACTTGACCTTTGCTCACTTGCAGGGTTGATATCATGCACATTCAATGCAGTCACGTGTTTAACGACGATGATCGCATAGTGTCGAATTTAATCAACACCCCCACACACCCGAAAACTGTCCAACTACGAGCCACGGATAAGCATTTCCACATCAAACGTATTGAGAGCAGTAGGCTACAACTCAAAACGGCTTAGCGCTTTGGCGAAGATCCAAATAAAAACCTGTACAGTTTTATTAGTCCGGAGTAAGTCCAATTCTATTTGCGATTTGACTGAATGCAGACAATATATATCCAAGTAGGACTGTGACTGACGAAAGAATGACCAAACTGCAGACACGGCGCCCGGACGTTTACTCTATGCTTGCCACTGCCAGTATTTTTCATTCTTGCCTTGCATGTTGACAGAGTGATATACACTAGCAATACGTTTTATTTATTTGAACAATAACCGATCGCTGGAAGGAAACGAACACAAAATCCGTCACTATATGGCACCGCACCAACTATCAGAGCCAATCAGGAGCCGCCACTGCTCGGAGCGGCTTTGCCATAGATGCTCCGAGCTAATGTTTGTAGCGGTTGGCGTTCGCCACTACTCGAAACGAGCTCAAGTTATTATTATTAACGTCCAGCAGCCGGAGAAACATTTGAACAGATATAATTATAATTTTTTTGGAAATTTAATAATGGCACACATGGGGTTTGCTTTCTTATGTAATTGAATGAATATCCCTTTGAGTAAGTTTGTAAAAACACGGCATTTCGCACGAGAAAGACAGTCTACAGCGCCAAAAATGTAGGATTTAGATGATAATCCGAACGATCTTGAGAAGCTGTGTCTGGGAACGTGAGAGGTCAGTGACCTGTGTGAAGTTGGCCCCCCACCTACACGCAAAACCTCCGCAAAATATGCTTAATCGTTTGTGCTGGTTTGTGCCGTTAACTTAGGTCATTCAGAGGTCACTCAGCCCCTCAACACAATAAGGGTATATTTGCTGATACTCAATATGGGGGTTCCTGAATATTAAGTTACGCCCACTGAATATTAAGTTACGCCCACTGATGTTCGCCACTGGTCAGTTAATATGGGTGCCTGAATATTAGGTTGCGCCTACTGATGTTCGCTATTGGTCAGTTTGGGGACATCCCGGGTTGACACACGGTTCCACGCTAGCTGTCATGTGTGGTATGAGGAAGAAGGTAACGTTCAAGCTTTATGTCAGAGTCCGTGTGTTTCGTTCGATTTATTTTGTCCAGACATAAGTTTCACGCATAGATATAGAAAACGAAAGTGTATTTGCTTCGACTACTTGTTGAAAAAGCGCTCTAGTCTGATTATGCTTGTGCCAATTATGTAAAAGTACTTTTTTCCAAGACCATTTGCAGAGACAGAAATACCATTTAATTGTATTTTGTTTCAGGATTAAAATTGTTTGAGAACATACTACTAAAATATATTAATTTGAAGTGCCTCTAAAAATTGTTTTATATGTTTTGGTTATGGTCAAGAATGAGACACTGGTGGTTTAGAAAGTTGCTGAGTGCAGTTATAATACAGACACATGCATACATACACATGCACAGTGATACTGACTATGCCTGTCATGGTCAGTTTTTGTTTGAGTAGCCATTGCTTGGTTATATGTGATACAGTAGAGGGACATCATTAGGATGTTTATGGTTGAGAATGCTGCTTATTGCAGTTACACTATAGTTGATCCGAGCTCTACATATTACAAAGTGAAACAGGACACCCTGGTGCACAAGTTTATACAGGATTACCATTTATGCATTTTCCATTGATTCGACATATTAAACAAGTGTGAACATGCTGTGCAAGGTACATTGTGCGGTGGACCTGTGAACAACTACTTCAGTGTCAGCTAAACTGTTGTGATGGTTCTTTGCCGAGACCTATGGGTTCTGCAATGTTCTAGAATGTTGAAACTGGTAACTGGAAGTGTTGAATTTTCTATAGCCTGTTGCAGACAGGTGGCAAGTTTCACTTTGCACCATGAAGAGGTCAGGTCAACATCTGTTTACAGAAATATGAATTTATCTGGGGGTGCCTGGAACAAGACCATTTTATAATTCTAGAGTAATTACGTGTTTATGGACTCAAAACATTGTTGGGAGGAATATAAAAGTCTAACATGTCTTGGGATTGATTATCTGACGTCTAATTTAACCCTTATCCTAAAAGTTGATTCAATAGCATAAATTGCAGTTAGAACAGGTCCAAAAGAACACAACAGACATGATTGAAAGTCAGTTAATGTAGTCCAAAAGCTTAAAGGTAATGGCATTACCTAAAAGAAATACACAGTTAAATGATTTGCCAGTGAGACAATTAAACATTTAATCACTCCATCAAATACTGAAAACATTACATTCCGACACTGACAAAACTAAATGGTTTCTTTATGTACTGTGCATTCAGCTTTGCCCAGATTCTGTAGACTTAGGTTTCATCCTATCATGTTGTATGGCCAGGTGAACACTTCCAAATCACCAGACCAATGGCGAAAGTCAATGGGCGTAACTTAATATTCAGGAACCCCCATATTAAGTAATGCCCCCAACTTGCGGTCTGGAAATATACCCTCCTCCCCCAACATGCTCCAAATTTACCCAAAATAGGATTGTTTGTTCGTGCTCGGTTTGTGCCATTAAAAGTTTCCTTTGTACACAGTATCACGGCGCCAGATATGCTTTTCCTGTCTTGCCTCTCTGTAGTTTAAACATTTGCAAGATGTTCACAGCCCTGGTAACCTCTACTGGACAATTAGTTGTTGTGAGATCAATAAGCCCTCTGTGTCTTCTGGACAATAAAGGCCTCAAGAGATTGGAAAGCTATCACAATTTTCCCAAAACTGGACAGTAATTAAATATGCCATCTAGGACTTTTGCGAATAACACTACCAAAAAATATATATTTTATGTAGTATATTGCTTATATGTTTATAATCTGTAAGTAGAACCACTATCATACAACAGAAAGCCATGGACTCTCCACGGCAGAGGTTTTGATGTCATGAAGTTAATTTGGGAAATAGATATTGTCGGTTTGAATCTCTCATGATTGGATAATGTACATTAGATAATGTATATCAGTACACATAAGTTACTGAGTAAACATTAGTCCAGGCAATAAATACATCATTGCTTATTAGGCGTCCTGAATATGTATTAAGCCTTGCCCTGGTCATAAAGCCCATATGTGGCCTAATATGTATCCATTTGTATTCACGTTACTGACACATTACGGAATCATATAGTTATGTTTGAATTGGTTTAGGCTCGTGTAATTAGATTATGAGTTTGATTAACTAGTCATTCACCAAAAATATTAACATGCATTGGTATTAACCAACAATCGTCCGTTGGTGACATCAAACATTCATGAGCATGTAGTCCTTCTTTGCTTTTGAAAAAAAAGAAGCAGATCTCTCACTTCACCTGCGCCATCAAGGTAATATTAATTCTGCAATGTTGTTTCCAAAAGAATAAACTTACAATTGAAACACACACAACATAAAGAAATAACTAGCTTAAACATTGAGTTGAGGTTATATTGCAACACAACAGAGACTACGAGTGCCAAGAATTTTTTTTCTCTTTACTTTAGGTCCAAGGCTACACACTGGGAAGGAACAGTTGACTAAGCTCTGACATCCGCCGCTGCTACAATGTCTCTCTCTCCGATCCAAATCCGGCTTCTCCCTAACCCTCGCCGTTTCTTCGACGAGCAGGTGCAAGTGAAGGTAGATGGACTTTCTCCGCACCAGAAAGTGGAGCTGAGGTCCATGGTCAAGGACGATAAAGGTGTCATCTTTAAAGCGTCCGCCCTCTACGCTGCAGATGCTACAGGACAGGTAGATTTGTGCCGCTCTCCCTCTTTGGGAGGCAGTTACACAGGAGTTGAACCCATGGGCTTGTTTTGGTCCATGACGGCTCAGACTCCGCACAGGAAACTGGTAAAGAGAGACGTTACGGACCCCATGTTGGTGGACATCGAGGTGTTTGATACGGACGGACAAGGAACGGTTCTTGGTACTGTGACCACCGAGAGAGCTTTCCTGGGAGAAGGAGTGAGGCGGACACCGGTCAGAGGAGAGAGAATTAAAGGGACTCTTTTTACCCCCCCAGGTAAGTTGTGCAATCAAATGTAAGTAGGGGCATTGTGAACTGGTTGTTTGATTCCAAAATGGTGATTGGCTGAAAGCCTTGGTAAACAACGGACTGACACAACGGCAGTAACACGGGGACCCAAATGCGGACACAGAGGCAGAGAAGAATGATCCGAAATATTTATTAAGCCAATAGGGACAAGGCAGGCTCATAATCAGGCTATGAAATGGGAAACATCCCAATGGGGGGGAGGGGGGCTCATAATCTGAAAAACAGGCAGGGGTCAAAACCGGGGAAAAGAACGAGAGGCAGAGTAGGTAACACAAAACATGGAATGCTGGAAACGACTGTACAAGACAAGACGATCTGGCAACTGCCAGAACAGAGAACAGGGTTTAAAACACAGGGCTAATGGAGAACCGGGAACACCTGGTGAGGGGTGGAGACATGACGACAAGTGAAACACATCAGGGCGTGACAGAGACAGTATACCTCATGTATTCCTTTGAACTGTGTTTGATATCAACCCTTTGGGCAAAGCTGCTGTTCACGCGTCCCCCTTAAGCTAAATCAAGGGCAGAGGAGAAGGCTTTGGTGAATTGGACCGGCACTTAAGATGGCAATACAAAACTGCATCCGGTTTCAGTGGGAGTCGCCCTGAGGGAGAGGAGCTAGGGGCAAGGTCTTAGGGCGTAAAAACGATATGACTGGAATGCAGCCCTGGTGTTTGGGCCAGGGAAATCAATATGCACTGTGAGCAATCAGTGGCAGCAATTCATTAATTGTAAGTCATTCTGGTAAGAGGGTCTGCTCAATGACTAGAATGCCGACCTAAATAGTAGATCAGTCAGCACCAGTGAGTGACAAGCGTGTAAAACCACTGCTGTCCTGTTTAGTTCAGTCACCATGTCCTTGCGTTTGTGATTCAGCTGGGACCTTAAACTGGAAATGATTGATGCCAACAACACTGACCATTTGTCACAGACATTTTACTGTTAAGGATAATCAGGAGCCACAGGAAGCTGGGAGTGAAATACATCGGATATCAGTGGCTACTGGTAACAATGGTACGATCCAGTAGTTACAGCATTCCAAGGTTGCCGTAGTGGTACGATCCAGTAGTTACAGCATTCCAAGGTTGCCGTAGTGGTACGATCCAGTAGTTACAGCATTCCAAGGTTGCCGTAGTGGTACGATCCAGTAGTTAGAGCATTCCAAGGTTGCCGTAGTGGTACGATCCAGTAGTTACAGCATTCCAAGGTTGCCGTAGTGGTACGATCCAGTAGTTACAGCATTCCAAGGTTGCCGTAGTGGTACGATCCAGTAGTTACAGCATTCCAAGGTTGCCGTAGTGGTACGATCCAGTAGTTACAGCATTCCAAGGTTGCCGTAGGTTTATGGTCTCAAAATCCAGACCATTGGCCAACGAGATGTGCAGTTGTTTCTGCCTCCCATTACACTGCGATCAAGTGTTTTGAACCCTGTTTGTGGTGTATCAGTGTTGCCCGTGGGTTGACACAGAGTGCATTGGAGGACGTGTTTCTCCAGTATTGATTTTCCCAAACCTGTTGTGGAGTTCTTACGACGAGACAAGGCCTTAAAATGCTGATTCAGACGAAATTGCGAAATCGGGTGAGAATAAATATTTTTGTCTTTCTTAGGAATATTGAATGGATCGCGAAGAAAGAGACATTTTATAATCATAGGCAGTTATAATCTTTCACTTGACTACCTTGTTTAACAGTCTTACCGCTTTGGGGTAGAAGCTGTGCATGGTCCTTATGGTTACTGAGTGGATGCAGTCGAGCATGCCTGCCTTGGAAGTAGTACAGAGAATAATCTATGGCCTGGGTGGCTGGAGTCCTTCACTATTTTTAGGGCCTTTCTGTGAGAGGGCCTGGTGTATGCCTAGTGTCTTCCTCCCCCTTCTCCCACAGGCCCCGGCCCCTTCCCAGGAGTCTTGGACCTGCCTGTGATGTCTAGAAATATGTCAGAGGTCAGAGCCTGTCTCCTGGCCAACAAAGGCTTTGTTGTCCTGGCTGTAGCTCTGTTTGGGTATGAGGACCAGCCCAACAAGGTGAAGCACCTTGATCTGGAATACTTTGAGGAGGCCGTGAAGTTTCTCAGAGGAAGACCTGAGGTTAGTTCTTGTGGAAATGTGCTGCTGTGGATGCATCCGGTCCAGAAACAACTCTTATGTTAAATTGAATGCCAGCAATGTACCAGTAACTGTAGATCTCTCTGGATGAGAGCATCTGCTAAATGACTAAAGACAACGGTAAAATTAGAATAATTACCATCTTTCTCTTTTCCATAAGACTTGTTCAGTGATATTTCCACAATATACCTACTTTGGTTACTTCTGATGTAAAAGAGTTTGATTTTATGAGTTTGATATTTAGATATGGACAAATTACTGTCATGATAAAGGGAGCGCTTGTCCTCGCGGCTGTTTCTCTCCCGTCCTCACAGGTGCACGGTGCTGGTATAGGTGTGTTAGCTATATCCAAGAGTGGAGACTTGGCCCTCTCCATTGCGTCCCATCTACCTGGCATCTCAGCTACCGTCGCCATCAACGGCTGCAACTTCAGTGTCCACTTTCCCCTGCATTACAAAGGTACCGTCATCTCACCTTCTCCGTTACCGGTCTGGGACAAGATAACCCTCACACCCTGCGGGCCCCTGAATATCCGCGAGGCCACGTCGAGTGACGTGAACCAGGCTTCCGAGATTCCAATCGAACGTTCCGGTTCTCTGTTCCTCTTCGCGGCCTCCGAGGACGACCGCAACTGGAAAAGCTGTCTCTATGCGCGGAGGGCGGCGGCCCGGCTGAGGCGCCACGGCAAAGAGAACCTTGAGGTGAGGAAGTGAACCGCACTAGAACGATTTTTCAAAGTTTCTGTGTCTTCTGACTACACTTCTACTTGATGTGTTGATGTGCTGCCCCTTTCCTTTCATCCCCAGTTGGTGACATACCCCGGGGCGGGACATTACCTGGAGGTGCCTTACATGCCCCATTGCCCGTCTGGCTTCCACCTCGCGGTGGGTAAAGTGGTGGCGTTTGGGGGAGAGGCTAAACCCCACCATGAAGCTCAGCTGGACCTGTGGAGGAGGATCCAAGAGTTCTTCGGAAAACACCTGGAGGGCAGACACAACATCGCAGAGAAATCTAGGTTATAAAATAGAGGGTCACAGCTCACAGGTGTGGAATTAGTCCATCAAATCTTGCTAACATACAAGACCGTTGTGACCTCTGAGGGCCCATGAGAACTCACGTGTCTTTCTACAAGTTTCTCCCATAACAGTCCCTGAATGTCCATGGCTGATCATTTGCTTTGCAGTTCTCTACCTAACAGAGACACACTACAGAAACTAGTAAATAAAATCATGTGAATCACTACAATTCATTGAAGCCACTTGTGATTTTTATGGTGATTGGTTAGACCTGACCCAATAAAGACGGCAATTACAAGTGTGGTAGAGACTTCTATGTTTTATTTTTAATATATAATTTCATTTCACAATTATAAAACAAATACCTTTGAATGTGTGGAGTATGGTTTGTAGACAACTGGAGTAAAAACTTTCTATACAAGAATAAAACATAAATGGCTCTAGTCAAGGAAAGTGGCTTATATACATTGAAACAGCCATTGAATTAGATAATTATTAGTTTTCTCTTACAAAATCAGTATTCAGTTCATTCAAGACAAAGGAGCTATGTCCTTCATGCTTCCCTCTTGTGGAAGCTAGATAAACTGCAACAAAACTATACTGAATCTAAAGTATAGTATATACACTGCTCCAAAAAATTCAGGGAACATGTAATCACAGTATAACACCAAGTTAATTAAACTTCAGGGACATCAGTCTGTCCAGTTAGGAGGCATAAGCGATTGTGAAGTGTCACCTGTTTTGGTACAAATGAAAGTGACAACAGGTGCACTGGAGAGGAAACAGCAAGACAACCCCCTAAAAGGGAATGGTTTTGCAGGTGGTGGCCACAGACAATTGTTTCCTCCTTATCCCTCCTGACTGAATCTTCTCTAGTTTTGCAATTTGCTAATGTCCTTGTAACTACTGGTAGCATGAGGTGAGGCCTGCAGCCATTTCAGGTGGCACAGGCAGTCCAGCTCATCTAGGATGGCACATCCAGAGCTGGACAGGGCCGTAGAGGAGCATCAACCCAGCAGCAGGACCGGTATCTGCTCCTTTGTGCAAGGAGGAACAGGAGGAGCACTGCCAGAGCCCTACAAAATGACCTCCAGCGGGCTACTGGTGTGCATGTTTCTGACCAAACTGTCAGAAACAGACTCCATGAGGGTGGCATGAGGGCCCGGCGTCCTCTAGTGGGACCTGTTCTCACAGCCCGGCACCTGTGTTCCTCCTGCTCTGCCTCCTCTCCCAGTGCATCGCTTGGCATCCTCACTGTGCTAGCTGCCACCGGCCCAACGCATCCCGATCAGCCACTTATCACATCCCGGACTTGTCGCGTCTCCCCATTACAAGCAGCTGGTCCTCGCTTCCCCGGTCATTAGCGGTAAATATTGCCCTCTGTTTTCCCGTCCTTCGTCGATTATTGTTACATGTTATTGGGTTACGTCGCAGACGCCTTGTTCTGTGAGCGCTGCGCAGCCTAACGTTTATTGTTTTCTCTGAACATCTTTGGCACTCAGTGGTCATCTTTTGTTTACGCACTCTGTAGCGTTACTACTTTGTGTGGCATTTAATAAACGTCACTGAAACCAGCGCCCGCCTTTAGCACCCCTCTCTTCGTGACACTGGGGTTTAGGTCAGGTGACTCAACACACCATGTTGAAGCACAATATGGACAGACAGCTGCACACAGGAAATGGTTTGTGTATGTATTTATTAGAATTTTGTATGATGCCACTATTATGCCGTGCCGTAGAAACAAAATGAAGAATATTATACAGAAAGTACCAAAACTGTCCCCTGAGTCTAGAACACACAATGCACAGGACAGATTGACAGAATGGTAACATTTATTTTAATCCTTATTGACTTAGAACATATCCTCATTTAGTACAACCTCAGAGAAAGCTGAAAGGCAAGACAAACAACTTTTGTCCCTTGCGTTGTGGTGTGCTGTCAGACAGGAGTTGAACAGATACACACAGTAGGTCTTTGTGAGGGATTCAGCCACAGGTGACGAGTTCTGGCTGCATATTGTTGAGATCTGTTGCTCCAGTGTAAATTGGCCTACTGATGTGATGCAGGTGCTTGATGGGATGAGTCATGTTTGGAATAATCTGCTGAAGTGATGCCTTCTACAGTATTTGATGGAATCGAGGAGACATTTGACCCTATGAAATGGGAAACATCCATTTTACATTTGACAGTCCACACGGCATCTCAGAAAATGACAGGAATCCTGTTAAACGAATTGACCCGAGCTTCCACAGATGTGCCATTACAGCTGTGTCCTGTCTTTTGCAGCAACATTTTTTGGGATTAGTTTTCAAGTCATTGGTCTGGAAATGTTTTTTGCCGGACCTGGCAAACCTGCTCTAAGCACATCAAGGAACAAATGCAGACTGGGGCAAGCATTTCCTGGTTGCTAAATTTCAACACATTTCAATTTCTGATTAAACCTGGTCTGAAGTGTGATTCGTAATTTAATTAGCTGTGAAAAGTATTAAAAGTGTAGTTTGTAAACCATACAGCTGGTGGGCCAAGTGTAAGTAAAACACTGGTGTGAGTGAGAAGTCGGGGATTGGGGAGTCGTTTGAATACAAGAACAGTTGTTGATGCAATTCACCCAGCTACGACATTGCTCCTTTTATCACTATACACGAGAGAGGGGACTGTTGCATTTTTCATGGGTACATTGGAACTAATCTATAATTTAAAGCAAGTGACTGATGGAAGTTGATCAGTAAGTTATCAGTCTCCTGCTGTCATTTTGATTCTTTCCAACACTGCCCATACGGAAAATAAATATATTTTTTCAATGCAAAATGCATGTAGAATGTATGGTGAATACACAACGATCAGCCATAACATTATGACCACCTGCCTAATATTGTGTAAGTCGCGCTTTTGCTGCCAAAACGGCCCTGACCCGTCGAGGCATGGACTCCACTAGACCTCTAAAGGTGTGCTGTGGTATCTGGCACCAAGACGTTAGCAGCAGATCCTTTAAGTCCTGTAAGTTGCAAGGTGGGGCCTCCATGGATCGGACCTGTTTGTCCATTGTAGGTGCTTTCGGCAGTGGACAGGGGTCAGCATGGGCACCCTGACTGGTCTGTGGCTACACAGCCCCATACACAACAAACTGCGATGTACTGTGTGTTCTGACATCTTTCTATCAGTACCAGCATTAACTTTTTCTGCAATTTGAGCTACAGTAGCTCAACTGTTGGACCACTTTTGATAGGTACGAACCACTGCAGACTGGGAACACCACACAAGGGCTCCAGTTTTGGAGATGCTCTGACCCAGTCATCTAGCCTAATACATAGGTCTTCAACACTCTCCTGGGGACCCCCCAGCCATCTCACAGTTTAGTTTTAGCCCTGAAATAACTCACCTGATTCAACAGGTAAGGGCTTGTTAATTAGTTAATAAGTTGATTCAGGTGTGCTAGCTCTGGGATACTTCTAATAGATGGAATGGCTGGGGGGTCCCCAGGAGAGGGTTGAAGACCTATGGCCTAATATATCCCACCCATTGACAGGTGCCATGATAACGAGATTATCAGTGTTATTCATTTCACCTGTCAGTGGTCATAATGTTATGGCTGATCGGTGTATGTCGAATACATTAAACGGGTTTGAGAAACGGCCTGCCAAATGCCACTGTGCATCTTAAAAATGTCTTGAATGTATTCCAAAATATATTTTCCAAATGTATTGAAATATAAATTTAGTATGTATTTTCTAATACATTTTCAAATGCATTTACAACAATTTTTGATAGCTACATTTTATGCATTTGGTAATATATTTCTAAATGTATTCTAAATGTATTAATTACATTTCCTTAAATATATTAATTGGCCAATTTTTGTTATTTTTAAAAGTATCCCAGACATGTTTCAAAAATATATTTAAAATGTATTTACTTTCCGTATGGGTGACATTCTTTCAACAAAAGCATTTGCACTTGATTGAAACTTGACTCCCTGTCATGAAACCTACCAGTAACTCCTAAGAGGTAAGGACATGACGTGCCCTGAATAACTGGACTTCTCATGGTGGTGATCTTACAGGTCGAACTCTTATGAGTAAAAACGCTTCATATATTGCTTTCATTTTTAGCCGGAGGAGAAACACTGCTATACTCAGCACTTAAGACCACGTGTAAAGCTCTGAGAGTCTTCGCTCCCAGTGTCTACAATTTAGGTCTTCCTTATAGGCGCGAACTTGTCCTGCCTAAGAGGAATGTCCCAGCTGCACGTGATAACAGGAACTATGCCTGCAGCGCACAAAAATACATCTGCGGTCTCTGGCCTCTGGGTTTCCTTCTAGACCACAGTGACACACAGGACCCACGATTCTAAAAAGACAGGCAGTAGGCTGGCTGCTATGAAAACATCGAAATGCATAGTGCGGTGATTTTTGTTTTTAAACCGAATTACGTTTATTTAGGCCTATATCAACAGTGTGTTCCCGCAGTTCTTTCACTGGAGTCACTGGAGTCCATAAAGCCCATTTCTTACCATGAAGAGGAGGGGCTCTTGCCTCCTATGTGATGCTTGATGTTGAGAATAAATCTGGTGCATATCCACCAGACCGGCTAAAGAAGTCAACTGAAAAAAACACTGACAGCGGCAGGATGATGTTTACCGTCACGGAGAAGATCATTTACAAATCCGACGAGGAGACAGATGAACATGCTTTGTTTCCCCTTAATCAGTTTTATGGTAGCGTACTGTACCAAGACTAGTAACCAGAACCGCATGAGCGGCTGGTGAGCGAGAAGCTGAACCAAATCTTTGATTTTCGTGTTCTATATCCAAGCCCGGGGACAGTTGCGGTAGTCTCTTTTACAAACATCCTTGACGGTATGTAAGCTAATAACCAGACGACGGCTACATGAACTACATTTACCTGCAGAAAATCCGTCAAACAGAAATGTGCTGATAGGCAGTTGGCACGTCCTTCGCTTATTCAAATGTGTGAACGTAGAATGTTAATGTTTTACTGTAGCGTATTCAGCCAGTAGGCTTCTCGGTTTTAATGTTGGTTAACTGTAAGGTTTACTTTTTTGAAAGCCTGTATGTGTGACTGAACGTAGCCTATTCTTTTTCATCACCATGGACAGCGCATGCAGGTGGAATTGAGATATGCCAGGCATCGTTTACGTTTTTTTTTTTTTTACATAATGTAGGCTAATATTTGGGAAATCGATGGAATTGTAGCTTTTCAGGCATATATTTAATAAACATTTTGACTGTGTGTGGACTCGAAGGCAATGAGAAGGTGACAGAAATGCTGTTCTGTTTACCCGTCGGGAAGTGGACTATTGATCACCTCGGGACAAATCCCTTCTCACGCCGCGTTTTAAAAAGGTCTGATTTTCCGGATCAACTCAATCTTGACTTCAGTGCACGTTACAGTGAACAGTTGCCTAGGTGCGGCCATTATTTCGGTGGCTACCTGGTATACAAGGTATGAGATGTAATTAGGCCAAACATACTCTTTGAGGTGACCTAAAATGGATGTTGGGAGTTGGGTTCCGACCGCAGGAGATGGAACTGTGAATTTTACTCTAGCAAACCTGCCGGATCCTCAGAACGCGTCCGGTCCAACCACACCGTGCGACGATGCTCTCTCCAACGAGGTGACCAGGTTAGATGGACACCAGCGCTACATCACAGAGCAAGCCTACCGAGACTTCACCACTACGATCCAAGTGTTCATCCTCATAGGATCCCTGTTGGGTGAGCATATTGCGTTATTGTCTGACCCTTTCTCTATCTTATACTCTCATTATTTCTCAACACACACACACGTCTGTTTTTCCATCCTTGTCAGGACTGGAAAATTCCACTTTCCCTTACCCTACCCAGAATCTCAACCCTAACCTTAACACAACCCTAATACTAAACCTAACCTCAATAACCAAACATCTAAGCATAAACATAGCCCTAACACCTATCCTATAATGCCTAAACCTAAAAGTAACCCCAATTCTTTACTTTACACCCAAATTAGGTTTTACCCTATTTTTAACCCCGAAGTTGTAATTAGCCTTTTCCTTTTGTCACCAGTTTAAAATCCTTGTGGGGCCAAATTGTCAGATTTTACTATCTTTGTGGGTACATGTACACATATAAGTGATTCACACACACACACACACACATACACACACACACACACACCCCATCCCTGCCACAGACTGAGGCAAGTGACATGTTATCAAAGTGAGTTATCAGAGGATCACCTGACAATCCTCACCAGAAGACTTCATATGTCAGATCATTTCATAACCATACCATTTCATATTTGAGAAATTGTTCTAATCATACTATTTTATGCTTTAGAACATTTCACAACTGTAACATTTTGTATTTTACAACATTTTATAAACAAAAAATGTCAAGATTTTAGAACATTTCATAACAATAACGTTTCATATTTGAGAACATTTTACAAGCATACCATTTCTTATTTCAGAACATTTCATTTTTGTACTCTCTCATAGTTATTGATTATAGACTTCATAATCATTACATTTTCGTACTTGATCTGGAATGCAAGTTTCAGTATTACAGTTTCAGACAATGGCCCTAACTGTTAAAATCTGCATATTTTGTTAAAATCCGGTTAGGGTTTTCCGCCAACAAACAGATGACTGTGTGAACCTGAGCCTCTGAGAATGTAGACCCTAATACCTTTATGTCACGATTTCTGCAAGTGAACTCTGAAAGTGTTTTCCCCATTCAAGCATATGAATGTAGCCGACAATGCCATAATACCCTGTGAAATTCCTGTCCTCTTGATCCCTGTTGATCTTTCCCTTCATCTATTCGGACATGTATGGAACTGCTGGTGGAGAGAATGTGGTGACATTGACATTTATCTTCAGCTGCTCCACATTTATGGTTTTTCAATCAATCAGTCAATCAATCAATCAATCCATCCAATTTATTTATAAACCCCTTTCTACATCAGCAGTTGTCACAAAGTGCTTTTACAAAACACCCAGTGCTTTTACAAAACACCCCAAGGGGCAAGCAACAACAGTGTATAAGCACAGTGGCTAGGAAAAACTCCCTTAAGGGGACGAAATTTAGGAAGAAACCTAGAGAGAAACCAGGCTCGGAGGGGTGACCTGGCCTCTTCTGGCTGTGCTGGATGAACATTTTAAGAGTACAAGTAGTATTAATTAATAAACACATGTGGACTGTGTCCAGAGCCTTTAAAACCTAATCCAGGTCAAAACCATGACCAGATGGACAAGGACAGGGACAACCGGGGAGGGGGGGGGTCGGTAGAATAGTCAGGTATCGTCTTGATCTGCAACACAACCAGGAGGACTTTGGACAAGGACAGCAACGAGTCTTCTGAGCCTGGTATTGGGACGGTGTGGGCCACGACCCCATGTCCTCCTAAGTTTAAACGGACAAGGCAAATTTAGGGAGTGCATTTGTTAGGTTTACAAGGATTTACAGTGGAGAAGGAGAGCTGACCCTACTCCCCCGGCACAATAATATAGCAGCGTAAAACCTTGGGGCTGAGACAGGGGGGTCCAGTGACACTATGGCCCTATCTTAACATGTTACTAACACTTCCATTAAATCTATGATATAGGGTCTGACATCTGGGCTTGTTCTGGAAACTTGTCATGTTTGCGCCCCCTCTGTATAAAAGCCACTGAGTTTGGTAACTACGGAGCGTCTCTATTGCCCAGCAAGCATTTCAAACTGATGAGGTCTGGATTGATCTACACAGACAATGGAGAGAGAGAGAGGGAAAGAGGGAGAGGATTGAGTGGGAGAGAGAGGGAGGCTTGACAGAGAGATGGAGAGAGAGGGAAGATTGAGGGAGAGATAAAGAGAGAGGGGGAGGGAGGATTGTGTCTCGGCTTATGAAACTATACCGTTGGTTTAATCAAGTCACTAATGTATGGTATTTGCAGAATTACGATGAATCATAATTAAAAAATACAAGTTAACAGTTAACATCTTAAATCTAGATGGAAAGTCACTGGTGTTCACATTGTACATGTCATGGTGCCACAGCATGGACAGTGTGTTTGAGTGTCAGCCAAAAGAGATTGTGTCGATGCAGAGTGTGTGGTTGGGTGTGGAGAAGGTGTGTGTGAATTTGTGTGTGAGTGTGCAACAGGGCTCAAAGGTACAGACTAGGTTACCGAGAAGGTAGACAGGTTGTTGAGTTACCAATCGCGAGTTGTTGAGTTGTTGAGTTACCAAAGTCTTCATCCGGGGGTCTTTTTGTCCTGGCAGCAATGCTCCTGTGCCATGTCTGACACCTTTTATCTATTGAGTTGTGAATTAAATTTGTCCCTTTGTTCTGGGATTTTTAAATTTGTACCTATTTTCCTTGGATTTTTCTGCAAAGGTCATGTTTTTATTCTGCCATGTCTCTTGTCGCCTTATTATTTATATGGGACAGAACACATGTCGATTTTATGTGCCAATAATAAGTGCCAATAATGCACGGTTGGTTTTGTGCTATGTTTTAATATTCTATTCTATTCCAGCCTGTCTGGTTGAAACTGTCCTGTTGGATGTCTTCCAATAGTTCAGTCAATCTTCAACACTGTGTGTGTCTGTGTGTGTGTGTGTGTGTGTGTGTGTATGTAAGAAAGAGGGAGCGTGAGACAAAGTTAACATAGAGAAAGAGTGTGTGTGTATGTGTGAGAGGGGATGCTGACTGTAGCTAGTTGTGTTTTATAGGTACAGCATAGTAGATAGCTCCATCAAACGCTCAGTGCTGTTCTAGTGACAGTTGTTTTGAATGAACCAGTGAGCTCAGAGCTCTCACCTTTATCTGAATGGAACGTAGCCAAGGTGTGTGTGCTGTGTGTGTGTGTGTGTGTGTGTGTGTGTGTTTACTCTGCCAGCTGAGCCTCATAGTGGATGTTCCCAACCTGCAATAGTGCAAATAACCTCCCATGCAACATCAATACACTTGGTCGATATACACATGTTCCTTGATAACCCGAAATCGTCTCAAATTTCTCCGGTGTAATGACGGCTCTAATCTGGTCGCAGTTCACAAAAACAAATATGGCACTAATACAGCAGTACATTAACCAGTCAATTTTACACAGATCAAGGTTTGGCAACCCAGTTCTGGGAGACCAGCAGGCGCCGGAGACCAGCAGGCGCCGGAGACAGCGCGGTAACCTAGACAATACCAGTGTGGACACGCACTTGTTTGTTTTTTGATCCGTGTGGGGCCTTTCTGGTCTGCGTGCCCTGCCCTTCCCCCAGAGCGAGACGTCTCACTGGCTTATCATGTCCAATGGTGACGGTGCAGCCGGAGTGGAATGGGACTTTCGGGTGCATTTAGTTGGCCTGAGCGTTTGGCGTGTCGATGTGCTGGACGCACAGCGGCCGTTTTCATCTGTCTCTCTGTCCTTGTCTTCATCTCTGTCCGTCTGTCTGTGTGCGTCTGTCTCTGTACCTGTCTGTCTGTCTGTTTCTACAGCCGGAGGCAACAAAAAAAGATTGTCAGTAGGCTTTCGGGAGTGGGGGAGATGAGGAGAGGGAGGGGTGAGATGTGGCAGAGGGATGGGGCGCAGAAGAGGGAGAAGAGGATCCCCGAGTTGCTTTGCTGGAACAGGGTGCAATTTAAGAAAAAAAACTGATTTTCCTTCGGTGTCCCTGGACATACAACATACTGGGCAGAGATCTACTAGGAAAACAGGGTGGCTTTCATGTCCAAAGTAATTGTATGTTCTCGGAAGAAAGAGTAAAGAATTGAACGCCATTGAGACATTGAAAGAGAAGATTGGAGTGCGCCTGAAAGGGTCGGAGAGGCTTCTGCAAGAGGGGCGAGACATCGGAGGAGATTACAGTTCCTGGAAGTTGGGGAGTGAGGCCGTCATGGGACCACTGTGAGAGGCAT
>JACXGI010011873.1:10988-24126 GCA_016801175.1 Esox masquinongy | reverse complement strand
AAGATGGTTAAAATTGATGGGAAGATGGATGGAGCCAAATACAGGACCATTCTGGAAGAAACCCTGATGGAGTCTGCAAAAGACCTGAGACTGGGACGGAGATGTGTCTTCCAACAAGACAATGATCCAAAACATAAAGCAAAATCTACAATGGAATGGTTCACAAATAAACATATCCAGGTGTTAGAATGGCCAAGTCAAAGTCCAGACCTGAATCCAATCGAGAATCTTTAGAAAGAACTGAAAACTGCTGTTCACAAACGCTCTCCATCCAACCTCACTGAGCTCGAGCTGTTTTGCAAGGAGGAATGGGCAAAAATTTCAGTCTCACGATGTGCAAAACTGATAGAGACATACCCCAAGCGACTTACAGCTGTAATCGCAGCAAAAGGTGGCGCTACAAAGTATTAACTTAAGGGGGCTGAATAATTTTGCACGCCCCATTTTTCAGTTTTTTATTTGTTAAAAAAGTTTGAAATATCCAATAAATTTCGTTCCACTTCATAATTGTGTCCCACTTGTTGTTGATTCTTCACAAAAAATTACAGTTTTATATCTTTATGTCTGAAGCCTGAAATGTGGCAAAAGGTCGAAAAGTTCAAGGGGGCCGAATACTTTCGCAAGGCACTGTATTACCAATTCTCCAAGGGTATGCAAACTTTTGAGCACACTGTATATAGAATGGTCTAAAATAATAATGAATTACATCATTTGTTAGTTTTAAATGTTTAATGAATTTGAAAAAAATGCAAGAATGTGTTGATATTGAAGGTCTTATCATTCGAAAAAAATGACAAAAATATGAATACATAGAACGATTATTTCTAAGAACACAGGCTATAGTATTTTTTTGTTTATTAGGCCCTACAAATGTACAAAACTACACAACCATTAAATTATTTCAAAATAAATCCATTAGAATTTAGTTTCTATTTTGATGATGGTAAAATAACAGACATTATCGACTAGTTTGCGACAATCAAAGGATATCCGCATGAATAGCCGTACATAGGCCTAAAGCACGGTTGCTTGATAAACATGATACATTTGATAAATAAATAAAGCAAAGGATGATTTACAGTAGCCTTCACTGTTATGGTGCCTCCCGTGATCACGCCAGCCTCCGGCTGCTAGCTCCACATTCACGGAACGCCCCAGACTCTCCACTATTATGCACACCTGTTCCTCATCACATCACCCCGGACTTCCCTTCATTACGCACACCAGATCCTCATTACTACAGCTTATAACTGCCCTTTACGGCCGTCTTTTCAAGTAAAAACACTGCAGTGTATTATTCAATTAATTTTATTTGTAAATGTGTTTAGCAGAGTAAGAGGATGATCAAAGGATGATTTACAGGAGCCTACATGAATAACGAAATTGACTATTTGATAAAATATAGAAAAGTCATTTGTCATTGCTTTGCATGATGTGGGCTACAAAAACCCATGCATTTATACATCTCAGCTCGAACTTCACTACCCCACGGTCAGCACACAGCTTCGGGGGTTTGTGTGAGCAAGACCGTCAAACAAAACGGTTGCACTGCACACAGTTCTCATTGGTCTTGTTCCGTGTGCACTTGCCAACTTGACACTGCATCTTCTTGCCAGGTGTGAGCTGCCGAGGCTTAAGAAGAGGAAGAGTGGGACGTGCTGCCTCCTTGGCAGCTTGCTTCTTGGCTGTCTTGGCGTTCATTTAGTTTTCAAAGCTCACAGGCCAGATCCATTATGAAATGTCTTCTGCTGATTGTCTTGTTGAGACATTGCTTGTACAGCAGGTGTGCGTTTATAGCAGCCATGTCTAAAAGGTGGTAGAACACCACAACAGGCCAGTGACAAGTACATCCTTTTGCATCGTTGATATTTCTTTTTGTGAATAATTATTTAGCCTAATACATTTGTAGAATGTTACTCTTCAGTAAAATAAGCAGAGAAAATTCAGAGATGATAGGATGTGTATGTGATATTGTTTTTCCTCTCCTAATAAAAACAGTAACGGTGTAATAAGTTTGTTGAACTGATAATTGGTGATCATTGGTATTTCGTTTTGTGAATAATTATTTAGCCTAATACATTTGTAGAATCTTACTCTTCAGTAAAATAAACAGAGAAAATTCAAAGAGAGATGGTAGGATGTGTATGCGATTTTGTTTTCTCTCCTAATAAAAACAGTAACGGTGTAATATGTTTGTTGAATTAGTAATTGCTAAAGAATGTCTGGTATTTATTTTCGTGAATAATTATTTAGATTATTTTAAATTTTAGATTTACATTTGATGAATTAGCCTACACAAGAATGCTGAATCTCCTATTGAAAAACAGTGTGATTACATTCGTTGAATTGTCAAGTAGCCTATATCGTTTGTAGTATGTTTCAATAATAGCCTAATTAAATTGTTGAATGGTCATGGAAATCTTGTATTTCATTTGTAAGTTAATTCAAATTCAACCAAGACACTATCATTCATCTGGGAGTATAGCTCATTCATCCATTGACGTCATGCATTGAGGGGTGATTAGCGCCTGGGTACTATTTGGGTACCAACGCTAAGTGCCGTGTGTTTATGGGTATGGGAAACAGGGTAAAAAAAACAAACAGCTAAATAGTCTCTAAATAGTTTTCTGTTTGGTAGTTTAGAATGTTGCCGATGGAACAATGTAATATAGGCCTATTAAAGAAATGTCATGGAAAGAGAAGGGTGTAGTTTTCAAAATGGCTGTTTTATTTTAATTACAAACTCAAACGGCAATTCCCGTAGGCATTCGGCAGTCCTAGTGTTAATCACAAGGTATTACACCGATGCAAGCTACGGCTCTTTCGCATGGATTAGAATGGGTTGAAATTTTGAAGCAAGCCTCGACTGGAGAATTTAGTTCAATCTCCTGATCAACAATAATTGAAAACGTTTGCATCCTTGTTATTACTGAGGCTGCGGAAGACAAAATATGATCTTATATGTAAATGACTATAATTATTTTGATAAGTGTGCTGTCACATAAAACCTAAACTAAGAATGGATTCATGATTGTGATGTCAGATTATCTAATTACCAACTTTAGCTACTTAGCTATTATTTATGTGCAATATATGGGAAGCACTTGTAAATAACTTGACATGGAAGAAAGCACCTTTGCCAGTCAATAGAGATTGACATCTGCAGTCGGATCAAAAATGCATGGGATCAAAGAAGGCTTATCATTCATCCCCTGGTGATCATACATCTGAATGATACATCTCTAAGAGAGAAACACTGGAGTTTAACATTCATAAAATACAGTGGATCCAATGCTTGATTTGAGATGTGATATTAAAAACTGACGAGCAAATATTCCTGACGTAGGAAGTACAAATGCAGTGTTGCCATTATTTTCAGCAAAACGATACATGAAAAAGTAATCAAACTCGAGCTGAGCTTGCTAAAACAATTACATATCCATCCACAGCTCTACACGTTGAGCTATAGGCCAGCTGATATTCCTACCAAAATTGTAAGACAATTCTAACAATAGTCTATTGTGAGGTTCCGTGTCTGCCTGTTCTGTTTTTTTTTTTTCGTATTTTCTATGTTCTTGTATTTTGGTTTCTGTTTGTTGTTGTCTATTATCTTGAACGTAGCTTGTGTCCTTTTTTTGCAAGATTCCAAGATGGCGCCAGTGTATGTGGCCGGCTGTCTGGTGTAGTGCAAATTGTTTGTGATTTTACTGTTTGTGTCACTGTTTATGCAATGTACTGACTCTCTGCTGGTTTATGATCGCCAAACGCTGCTTGACTACCATCTCACGTTGGAGAAGTCGCCCATGTGTGATTGGGGTGGTCAGAAAACTTTTCTCCCTCCCTTCCTGCTAAACATACCTGCTCACCTCATAAGAAATCCGTCTTCCCTTGTCCGTAGAAGTCGCTCTAGACGCCGTGGGAAACGCAGCGGCCAGCTGGTGAAGCTGAAAGACTACCTAGCGGATTATCCTGCCCCTGGAACCCGTCGTCACCTTTGTTCGCTTCAATATTGCTATGTTTCTTGGCGTGCCTTGGATCCTGCTGGCCCCTGGCTGGTACCGATACTCGGCCCGGATATGGAGTATCCTCGCCAACGTTCACCTCATCCTTGTAGAGGCGGCGTTAACCATGGACATCTTCAGTCGTTGAGTCAGGTAACCCGCACGGCCAGTACCCCCGCTCCTGTCCGAGCTGCCCTGGTCAATGCTAGATCGCTGGCAAATAAGACCTTTATTTTAAAGGACCTCTTTTCCCGGCAAAACTTGGATTTCCTATTCTTGACTGAAACCTGGGTGAATGTTGGTGAGTCGAGCTCTTTTTCCGAACTTTTACCGCTTGACTGCACATATTTTAACTCCCCGAGGACTACTGGGCGAGGAGGAGGACTTGCCATTTTTAAGGATAAATACAACTGCAGGCAGTTGTTAATGACTACCTTTTCAAGTTTTGAACTAACAATGTTTGAACTGGACAAATCTCAGCCCGTTCTGTGTGCACTTATTTATCAACCTCCTAAATACAACAAGAACTTCATCTGAGATTTTTCAGAATTATTGTCTGAAATCATGCCGAAATATGACCGGATTTTGATTGTAGGAGATATGAACATTCATGTATGCTGTCCTACGAATCTGCTGGCTAGGGATTTTTTAAATCTTATTGACGCTTTTAACCTTACACAGTTTGCAAGTGGTCCGACACAGATCCATGGCCACACATTAGACCTTGTTTTGTCATGCAATACACGAGGCTGTCTTTTCGGACCATACACCTGTTTTATTTGAAGTTTCCCTTCCCAGCAATATTGTTAAGCAATGCGCTCAGCCTCGTATCTGCAGGATGATTAAACCTGCTACTGCTGCCCAGTTCTCCAAAACGTTCAATGTTGTTATGGAGACTATAGGGTCCTCCGCTTGTCTAGGTACAGATGAGTTGATTTCCTCTTTTTCATTCACCTGCAGAAAAATTCTCAACAAAATTGCACCACTAAAACCCAGGTGTTCTAAACCAAATTCTGAACCCTGGATAAATGACTTAACTCGAGCTGCTAGGCAAAAGTGTAGGAAAGCTGAGCGCCAATGGAAAAAACTTAAATTACAAGTATTTTACGACATTCTAAGGGATAGCTGGCGGAATTATCAGAGATGTGTTAAAGCTGGCAGAGATGTGTTAAAGAGGCTAAATACCTCTCTGATGTTATTGAAAAAATTTGCCATAAACCTTATGTTCTTTTTAGCACAATCAACTCTGTTCTTAATTCCCCTCAATCCACAAAGCAGGAAGAGTCTTCGGTGGCCTTTGAAAAATTTCTCCACTTGTGTGGAAAAGATTACCACCATTAGAGCTAGCATTTCATTTCCAGCCTTTGACCCTTCCATTTCCACAGTGTGTGCAGCAGTCTTCATTACGTTTGAGCCTGTATCCCTCTCGGCCCTTAGAGATATTGTTACACATTTAAAACCTTCAATTTGTCCTACTGATATTGTCCCACCTCGTCTTTTTAAAGAAGTGTGGCACACTATTGGACCAAACATCCAAGCAATCATTAATAGCAGTCTTACTTCTGGTTTTGTGCCACATTGTTTTAAAGAAGCAGTGGTGCAGCCCCTTATTAAAAAGCCAAATCTGGACACCTTAGTTCTTGCAAATTATCGTCCGATCTCTAAGCTTCCTTTTATGTCTAAGATTTTAGAGAAGGTAGTTCTCGTACAGTTACAATCTTTTTTAGATCTGCATGATATTCTTGAGGTGTTCCAGTCTGGCTTTAAAGCATTTCATAGCACAGAGTCTGCACTTATAAAAGTTTTTAATGATCTTTTAATCTCAACAGACTAGGGACTCTGCAATCCTTATGCTTTTAGATCTCACAGCAGCATCTGAGACTGTTGACCACAGTGTTCTTATCTCTCGTCTTGAGCACAGCGTGGGGATTAAAGGTACTGCACTAGAATGGTTTAGATCATATCTATCAGAGAGAGTATTTAAAGTCAGTTTTGGTGGCTCTATTTCACCCTCAGCACCGCTGATATGTGGAGTTCCTCAGGGTTCTATTTTGGGGCCGATTCTCTTCTCCCTTTATTTGCTTCCCCTTGGATCCATCTTAAAGAAACATAACATCAGTTTCCATTTTTATGCAGATGATTCACAGATCTACTTGCCGATTAAAAGTAAGGGTGATAATTCCTTAAAAAGGCTGTTAGACTGTTTTTATGACATTAAAGCCTGGATGGCTTTATATGTTTTACATTTTAATGAAAGTAATACCGAGGTCATGATACTTAGACCCGGTAGTTCTCTTGGTGCCTCCCAATTGGACCTGGGTCCCCTGACACCTTATGTGAAGTCTATGGTAACTAACCTTGGTGTTAAGATGGATAGTGATTTTCAACTAGAAAAACAGATAAATTCTGTTGTAAAAGCTAGTTTCTTTCAACTCAGGCTGCTTACCAAGCTGAAGCCATTTTTATCTTTCACTGATTTTGAGAGGGTTATACATGCTTTTATTACAACTCGCCTGGATTACTGTAATGCTTTATATATAGGTGTTAGCCAGGCCTCCCTCTCTAGATTACAAATTGTCCAAAATGCGGCCGCTCAACTCCTTACCGGAACTCGTAAACGAGATCACATTACACGTGTTCTTGCCTCCCTTCATTGGCTACCGGTTTGTTTTAGAATACATTTTAAGATTTTGTTGTTTGTTTTTAAAGCTCTTTACGGTCAAGTCCCAGCATATATCGCTGAATTACTGAAGCCGTATGCTCCTCTGAGGTCATTAAGGTCTGCTGACCAGCTACTCCTTGTTGTCCCTAGAACGCAGCTCAAAAATAGGGGAGATCGAGCATTCTCAGTCGTGGCCCCAAGGCTGTGGAATGAATTGCCTTTGCAGGTGAGATTGACCCCCAGCCTCCACATTTTTAAATCATGACTTAAAACTCATTTTTATTCATTGGCCTTTAAACCTGCTTGAGAGTTGTATTCTGCATTTTCATTTTCCAGTCTGTCACTTGTTTTTAAATGTTTTGTTTTGTTACTCGTGTGTTTATAATCTGTCCTATATCATGTTAATGTCCAGCACTTTGGTCAACTTGGTTGTTTTTAAATGTGCTTTACAAATAAATTTGGATTGGATTGGATTATTAGCCCCACCTGTCACACACCTGTTCTTACTTAGCATTCCCTACTTAGTTTGTTCAGTTCTGTTCCCTCATCGTGAGTATTGTTGTTTGTCGCTCGTGCTCAGCATATTAAGCCAGTTTAGATTGCCCTGTTTTCGCCCTCTCAGTGTACCGACCCTAGCCAACCCCTTTTGAACATTCTGCCTGCCTTGTATTTTTGCCTGCCTTCTCGACTGCTCACCTGCCTCGTGTTTCGGTACTGTTGCCCGCCTGTGTTTTCTCTGTGATTTGACCTTTTGCCTGCCTGACCACGATTACCTGCCTGAACCCTTTAATAAATCTGCCTGTCGCTCTGCGTCTGGGACCACACCACTTCTGCCTTGCTGAGTGATTCATGACATCTATGGTATTGTGGATACCCACATGTTATTGATAATAAACGGTGTTGCAGAAAGGTTTTGACATTCACCGGTTTGTGAATTTCATTAGTTCTTCCATTGTTTGAAAGCATGGTTGGAAAGCCCCATGTCTTTAAAAACCCTATCAGATGGTTGTGTGAGGCCCGAAGTTTCTAGCATCATCAATCATGTGATGTTGTTGCTCGGATGCAAGCCTCGGCTCTTTCGCTTCAAGCAGACTGTGTTGAAATTTCGAAGCAAGCCTCAAAGCATCGGCTTCGTGCTTCCCATCACTAGCTCTGGGCTGCAGGGAGTAGAAGAGAGTGAAGAGCGGGATGCTGTACCCTACACCCTGCTGTGCAGGTTATGTTTCTTTTGTTAATGGATGTCCTCCCGGACCCAAAACACTGGCAGTGTGTCTGTTCCATGTGTCTCTCCCTGTTACAAACCAAATACTATCAGAAGTGCTTAATTTGGACACTATCGGTATCAAAACATTTGGCGACACATCATAGTTTTTCATAGCCCTAGCACATCATACCCTCAATCCATAACAGATTTGATCCTGTTTGGCACCCAGTAAAATACATTTTCCTAATGGGAAATTTGGTTCACATATCTTTTGACCTATATTTGCTTTAAGTCCACCACCTCTAAGGTTGGTTGACTGCAGTCAGAAGATTTTGTCATGGAAACAGGGTCATAAACATAGAGCCAGGGTGTTTAAGCTGGGGGTAATGTACAGAGGGGAGGTGTAAACCCTATATAACCCTGCACCATGGTGCATCTCTCCCCCTCAGCCCATTACAAATCCAGTGTACCATGACTCCAATAAAGTGTCTGGCAAGGAATAATACTAACACAACACTGATTGTAGAGGCCATTCCACTTGTACAATGACAAAGTTGAGCTGCAAGAAGAGTGCCATTATATGTATTGATTTGCTTGTTTGAGCTCTGGTTTGTAGAAAAATAGCCCAATGAGAAAGTTGTTTCCTGTTCCACTCTGAGATAGCAGAAGTAGGGAAATGTGGGTATAAAGGAAACATTGCCTGGAATAGAAGTGTAGCCCCATGAGAATTACATGATTACATAGGGGTTCTGGTACACTGACTTATCCAGTGTGTTGGACAATACTTTTGAATGTAAAAACAGAAAAGAGAAAGCAAACTTACACATTTCCCTCTGAAATAGTGGCCTGATCACAAACATCACACACCATGGCTCAGTGAGTGCATGCATTTCTATATACTGGCTGGGGTAAGCACTGACAGGTTTTTTTTGTTTGCCTTTCTTTTGAAGTGTGTATTGCATAATCCCCCACATGGATACACAGGTGGCAAATCCCTCCTGCCAAAGCTTAAGAAAGGTTGAACATTGGGAAACAGAACAGCCCTTGTTTTTCAAGGTGGGTTTGGATTTCACTTTCAATCTCTTAGAAGACAGAAAATCAGTCCGCTATTAACCTGACAGTGAACCTGCTATGTCCACTAACACCTTCATTAACAGGGTGTTCTGGATCAGCCAGAATCAATGCCTCCCCAAAGCTGCCCATCTCCCACTGAGCCCTTGGATAGATAAGGCCTGTATAGTATCTGCAGAACACCATCACCATGAATATGTGCAGATATGCTTTCACATTTGCATGCATGTGTAAACACACACACACACACACTCACACACAAACAAACAAACAAAGCTGTATCTTTCTATACTTCTGGGGACCTAACATTGAATCAGAAATCCACGTTCCCAAACCCTAAACTAACTGGCAATGTCTAAACCCCAATTCTAACACTATGCCTAATTGTACATTTTCCTCTAAACTTGACCTCTAAGAAGGAGATTGCATTTTCTCTAGTGGGGACTTGCCAAAAAACCATGTGGGACCACTTCTTCAGGTTTTATCTTTCACATAGATTTGGATCATAAACATACACATACATCCATATATCCTGTCCTGGAGCTGGCTCCCTCCATGACTACTGAAATATGGCACATGTACACAACCTGCATGTGCATAGGCAGAGAAGGAAAGCACCAGACACCAAATTAGGTAAATAACAATTGTTTATATTATCTTGAAGCAAACCACACACTACGTGGCCAAACACTGAACACACTGCACAATAACCCATGAGGGGAGAACAGAAAACAGGGCAACTTAAAGTAATGGTAATCAACACAATGAGACACAGGTGTGGAGAAGGGGAGTTGCTGCCACTGTTCCCATGCTGGTCGTTAGTACACCGGCGAGGAGGAGCGCAGTAGAGGGGTTGGTACTGCCACACCCCAGGAGGCCGGTCGTGACAAAAATACATATACATGTAAGTACATACACAATTAATTTATCGTTATACCAGCCACTAGGGGTGGGACAATATGAGAATTTCATGCTACAATTATCCTGGCCAAAATTACACCAATTTACAATTGTCTCCCGATTAATAACAATCCCAATAACAATACTGGTTTCTAGCTCAAAATGGCTAATCGGATGATCTTCCATTACATAAATATTGTTCTTGTGCATTTAAAAAGGCATTACAATAAAATAACAATAAAGAAGGTTTTGAATAATGAATAATCACCCACAAAAAATCCACTTGTCCCAGACAAGCCTTAATGTCGAGCCCTGCAAGGATATGTAAACTTTTGCTCAGGGCCATTTGGGTGATTTCTGTTATCATTATGATTTAAAAAGGAGCCAAACAACTATGTGATAATAAATGGCTTCATATGATTACTATCCTTAAATAAAAGACAGTTTTTTTTGCATGATCAGTCATATTTTCTTAATCAATGCCAAAATTTCACATTCACTGGACAAGTTAAAAGTCATAAACAAAAGAATATGTCACCTGTCTTCACCTTACGTGCCACTCATTACCCCGCTATTTTACCGGAAAAAATTGACCGATGTGAAACAAATGCATTTTCCCCATGATACGTCCAACCAGCATCCAATCAGGAGTCGTCCAAGTATTAAAGTGAAACTGAATCGTGATTACACACATTGATATCATAAGTGGGTATATATTTAATAACATAAAAAGAATACATGATAAAAATGTACGCCATATAGTATAAATAATAGAAATTCTTATTATATACATTGTGTACTTAAAAAGTATGAGGCGCCGCCATGTTGGAATGACGTATACAACTAACGTCACTAGAATGGTAGCGCTCTAATATCAACCCTGTCAAACTGCAGGAACAATGGAAGACCGACCCATCATACCTGTCCCTGTTCATCCCTTGGCATATGCTTTTGAACCAATATGTAAATGTGTCCCCGTAGTTGTTTCATATGAGACAGAACATTTAGTTGTGTCGGAATACATATAGATAACCGGCTGAACAACACCGAGTGGTGCTCCTGTCGTAACTGCACGGCAATGCCAACAAAGACAGAATCTATCTGCTGCAAAGAGGCAGACCTGCACGACCTGGGTATTAGTGGTTCAGGAGAATTGTCATGCATCCTTGACCACAGGCTCTTCTCCATGCTCTGTGAAGAGAAAGACCTTTTAGAGGTGGCCATGCTTTCTCTGAAGGATGTTCGGGCAGAAAGTTTGGAGCGCCTTATAAATAGCTGGTGAGTTGCAGCTACTGTTAATTTCACGTTGTGTACAACATCCAGTTGATAACTTGTTCGCTAGGTTAAACATAAATAACTACGATATAGGTACCTAGCCAGCATTGTGCGGTGTTACTATCGTGTCTGTGAATTTGTGAGCAAGCTATGTCAAAACGCCGGTACGTATATGTAACTATTTAGAAACTTGTTTACAGGATCAGCTGGGTATTACCTCGTTAGGCATGAGCTAACAGCTATAACTACAGTATGTGAACTAACCAGCAGCAGTGTGTGTAGTTGTATTTTATTTTACATTTGAGGTGTGTCATTGTGTCCTTGTGCTGGAATTTGGAATTAGCTAACTATGTAGCTGGCTTAATACAGCTACAGGCATTAGAGCCATGGCTGGGCCTCAGTTTATTAGACATTTTTGTAAGTGAATCCATATCGAGTCTGAAGCTCCACAACTGACCACATGACAAATGAATAAATTACAATAAAGTGTTCCACACTAATCAATATTCATGTTTCAGTCTTTACAGGTTGACTGCCTATCGACAATTCCCACTGACGGGAAGGGGGCACTTGGGAAGAAGGAACAGAGTGCCTAAACCTGCTTGTGTTGTCTATCCGGTCCAAGTTTCCCTCTGAGCAATAAAACGGCTTTGAATATGCTTTTTATGATGGAGTATGCTTTTTCCTGGATGGTCTTCTCTCTGCACCGGTTACCTATTCCAGCCATGATCTCATGCCTGAAGTTGTATGTCTTCTCTTTCTTGTTCTGGACAACAACATACTGCTTTGCTGCCTTGGAGAACTGGTGCCTGAAATGCAGTTTCCTGTCCCTTGTATCTGCATGATCCCGTGCCACTTTGCTATTGTGGTCTACGGCAGCCACATGGAGACGTGCCTGAAAGCTTTCCTGGCAAATGCTTTTTTCTTTTAGCAGTGTATTTTGTATAAATGTACACTCTCTAACTCTCCTGTGTGGATGCCTGCAGTGTTTTTTTTTTTTTACAAGATAGTTGACTACACTTACCTGATGTAGTAAATATCTCTATATATACTGGTCCCAAAATAATAAGGATGTGAAAACCAGAAATGGTATAGGCCATCAAGGCTATTTGCACAATGCTAAAAAAATGAGTGATTGGTTAAAATGATAGGACTGCTTGTGTAAATGAGGCCAAAAATAAAGCTCTGAGGAATCCAAGGTCAAGTCACAAATCTTATCTAAAAAGTTAAAAACTGTCTTTATTTATCAGTTATAAAGAACAGAACATGTTTCAGCGTAAAGCCGTAACAAGTTAATTGAAAAGTAAGACGTGTGCTAAGAAAGTTGCAGAAAGCTATGGTTATCCCAGGTCACTTCGGTAGCAAATGTTACATTTGCAACCATCATGATAGCTTCAAGCAAGGTGGGTGAGTGGCTTCACAAGGCTCATACAGTCAGATGTTATGTGACAGGTGCTCTCAGGCAGTTGCGAAATAGAAAAATAAATACTGGGGTTATTAAACAGCAAAAGAATTGTGATCAAATTATGCAATTTGAGGTGATAGTGGTTGTCTACTTGGTACAATAATTAATTATTGACTAACTGATCTAAAACTACTTGGAAACAAACTAGAATACAACAGTCATGAAATGCAGGTTCAAAACACTATGGTAGTCTTTAAATAATTTAAGTAATTATTCGATCGGGTGCTAGTACTATAAACCTTACAATAATGGCCTAGCTAATGGATAGATGGGCAAAGCATCGCTAACCTAAGCCAAATACAGGCGCTGGTCATAAAATTAGAATATCATCAAAAAGTTTATTTATTTCAGTAATTCCATTCAAAAAGTGAAACTTGTACAATGTATACATTCATTCCACACAGACTGATATATTTGAAGTGTTTATTTCTTTTAATTTTGATGATTATAACTGACAACTAATGAAAACCCCAAATTCAGTATCTCAGAAAATTAGAATATTGTGAATAGGTTCAATATTGAAGACACCTGGTGCCACACTCTAATCAGCTAATTAACTC
>JACXGI010011873.1:0-10888 GCA_016801175.1 Esox masquinongy | reverse complement strand
TACAAGGTCCCAGAGTCTGGAGGAAGAGAGGAGAGGCACAGAATCCACGTTGCTTGAAGTCCAGTGTAAAGTTTCCAGTCAGTGATGGTTTGGGGTGCCATGTCATCTGCTGGTGTTGGTCCACTGTGTTTTCTGAAGTCCAAGTTCAACGCAGCTGTCTACCAGGAAGTTTTAGAGCTCTTCATGCTTCCTGCTGCTGACCAACTTTAAGGAAATGCAGATTTCAATTTCCAACAGGACTTGGCACCTGCACACAGTGCCAAAGCTACCAGTACCTGGTTTAAGGACTATGGTATCCCTGTTCTTAATTGGCCAGCAAACTCGCCTGACCTTAACCTTATAGAAAATCTATGGGGTATTGTGAAGAGGAAGATGCGATACGCCAGACCCAACAATGCAGAAGAGCTGAAGGCCACTATCAGAGGAACCTGGGCTCTCATAACACCTGAGCAGTGCCACAGACTGATCGACTCCATGTCACGCCGCATTGCTGCAGTACTTCAGGCAAAAGGAGCCCCAACTAAGTATTGAGTGCTGTACATGCTCATACTTTTCATGTTCATACTTTTCAGTTGGCCAACATTTCTAAAAATCCTTTTTTTGTATTGGTCTTAAGTAATATTCTAATTTTCTGGGATACTGAATTTGGGGTTTTCATTAGTTGTCAGTTATAATCATCAAAATTAATAGAAATAAACACTTGAAATATATCAGTCTGTGTGGAATGAATGTATACATTATACAAGTTTCACTTTTTGAATGGAATTACTGAAATAAATCAACTTTTTGATGATATTCTAATTTTATGACCAGCACCTGTAGATGTTAGCTAATTGGGTACCACGCTTCTGAACACCTGTGTTTAATTTAGGAAGAAGCAGTACCCATGAAAACATGTATCGGTACCACCAATTATTTTGCTACAGTCTATATATATTTTACAATATATACATATCTACACTATGCCTAGCAGCTACAGACCATACCTCTTCTAGCCGGCTAGCGTGTCTTCACGCTCTCTCTTCCGGATGAACAGAGTGGCTACTCTTGGTTGCGGGTCTGGTTGCCACTTGAGAGGTAGGACATGGTAGTCTTCTGTACTGTAAAATTAATTTTTACTACCTGGGCCTATACAATATGATCCGCCTGTGCATCTCTTTTTTTGCTGGTCGTTCTTAAAATGTCTTATTTCGTCTTTTTAAAGGTCTTAAAAATATTTAGGAAGTTCTATTAGTACTGTGAATAGGTGATGTAAAAAATGTGGTTTGTGAACGCATTTTAGCTTTGGTCGTGCGCAGAGAGGAACCACGATTTCAGTCAGATTGTAGATGTCAGCAAGACACTTGACGGTTGGCTGCTTTTCTCCCAACACCGTTGTTCATGAGGTCGATAGCTTGCCAGTACCAAGCTATGTAATTTAGCTAGCAACATAGTAGACATTGGCTGTTAAACTTCCCGCAGGTACCGTGGGATTTCTCTCACGGCATTTCTCCATTCTGTTCGGCCGTATAACATACAACAGTCCCACGGAGTACAGTCAGTAACGTTATTGTTAACGTCTAACAACTGTGGGTATAGTCACTTACAGTCAGACCGCGACACCTGAACCGAGAGAAAATTCTGCCTACCGTGTGTACACCCATGCGGGGGTTTACACATTATAGCTACCTCAACTGAGTTTGCCTTGGTTACCATAGTAACAACAATGCTCTGGTGAAGCTAGGTTTGGTATGTTTTTGTAAATTAAATAAAAATTAAACATGAAAACATGAAATAATGTAGTTGGCTAGGTAAGCAGATTATTTGTATTTCTTATATGTGCAATATTATTCTTGTTATAATTATCAGGCTATAGGTCTCTTGTTATAATTGTATTAATTATTAAAGTAATTACTTGAACAAAAGTTAGTACAAGACCGAACCAGAGATCACTTGCCCTTTAGGCATCGAGGTAAGTAAACCATTATGTTCATGATGGGGACACTGATTGGCCACACACTGGAGGGAATTAAACAACATTGGAGGGAGGTGCAGTAGCCTGCTTCACTAACAATGCATATCAGTGCTACAGTCATGTTCCCCTGTCGTTGCATGGAGAAGCACCTTAAACAGCTGCTTGTTTTAGTGCTCATCAACAACCAAAGTCTGTAGGTGCCTAAAATATTTACGTGGGGTGTTGTTGTGAAATTGGTCTTAAATTGAATTTGAAGTGGCATTAAAAAAGTCTTAAATTTTACTTGCTGAAACCAGCGGATACCCTGTATAATATTCCAGCAGATCTTCCTAGGTCAAGTGCTTTCAGACATGAAGCGTGCATCAAGGTCAGAGTCCCCACTACCTCCAGTATAACAGACTACACACTGCAGTGCAAAATAATACAGTACTTCGTAGTATAAAGTCTGGAGATCCTGTTTTTCACGTTTACTGTTTCAACAGCAGTGTGTTATTTATTTATTAATGAATTGAATCATATGTTGACACTGTTTAAATATTTTCATTTGGTTGTTTGTCTGAATTCTGCATTTGCAAACAAAACAAAAAAAGTAAGTTATTGTAAAATGAAAAGAGAAATACAGGCTGGTCTGGAAAAAGACGGTGTGGTTGTTTCAAGGAGCACAATACGACGATACTTGAACAAAAATGAGCTGCATGGTCGAGTTGCCAGAAAGAAGCCTTTACTGTACCAATGCCACAAAGTGCGGTTCATGCAAGACTACCAAAGACTGCATGACCTGGAGGCATTTTGCCAAGATGAATGGGCAGCTATACCACCTGCAAGAATTCGGGGCCTCGTAAACAACTATTACAAAAGACTGCACGCTGTCATTTATGCTAAAGGGGGCAATACACAGTATTAAGAACTAAGGGTATGCAGACTTTAGAACAGGGGTCAGTTCATTTTTTCATTTGTTGCCATGTTTTGTTTTATGATTGTGCCATTCTGTTATGACCTACAGTTGAATGTGAATCCCATAAGAAATAAAAGACATGTTTTGCCTGCTCACTCATGTTTTCTTTACAAATGGTACATATATTACCAATTCTCCAAGGGTATGCAAACTTTTGAGCACAACTGTATATGGTTTCCAGCTTCATTGACAATACATTGCAAAGGATGTTTAGTGGCATTCAGTGAGATATATGCGCTCCACCAGTTAAATAAACAAGTAGTCTGGATCAATTCAGTTACTGGCAACAGCGTTTTCAAGTCACTCATCTGAGGATCAGGGGTGAAAATAAATTTAATTTCTTACTGACCTGTGGGTGCATGCACTTCCGTGTGCATTTTACGTGCCTTATTGGGTAACGATAGGCCTATTTGATGTGTCGATTCTTCATAATAACTTTATACACTCCATGAAAAGGCCTGTTTCGGAGAGTGTCCATACAAGTAAAGATCTTTGTAATGGTGACAGGTAAAAGGCCAGTACAGAGAAGTCACGTAATAAAACAATTTTAACCAGTCGTAAGAAGTCAGCTCTTGACATTTCTGGAAACTCCTCAAACTTTGCACATGCAAATTAGTTCTTAACACTTGTCTTTTGTCCTCATACTAATTTCAACAGTTTACACTCAGCAGGAACCCTTAAGTTAAAAAGCAGTATACTTAAAGTGTTGTACTTTTGGACAAAAAGTAGTATAGAAATAGTTCATTGGGTGAAATAACCTAGTTATTTTAAAATGTTGTATACTTGTATATAATTTAAATCAAATAATTGTATCCAATTTAACACACTGAAATATATTTAGTACATTATATGGTTTTAAAATAATTTTTAAAGTGCAACAAAATTTTTCCAAAATCATATTTTTATTGTTTACAAGTGTGAGGCTGTTTACCATGACAACAAAGGAAACATAAAATAAAGGAGTCATTGAATAAAAGCCTTTATAAAAAGGCTGGTTGAGGATTCAGATTCACAAGAAGTTTGATGTTATATTGCAAAGTTCAAGAAACAATGTCAGCTGAACAATGGCAAGATCCTTGTTTGGATATAATAATGTAAATAAAATAACTCCCGCACCCAGTCTGCGTAACATGCAATAAGAATTTAATAACGTTTTGGTACCAAGATTTCAACAGTTTACACTCAGCAGGCAAACTAAAGTTGATACCGAAACGTTGTTATTAAATTCTTATTGCTAGTTCTTTTGTTTACTTGAATCGACCTTTGGTCTTCTCCAACGTACCTGTCGATCTACAGGTGTGCCAAAGTTTGGTTTCTCAATGGATATAATAATGTGAAAACTATCTTCATTTGACATGACAAACAGCTTTTTACGGGGAAGGCAAATAATATCAGAAGTAACTGCAAATGAAATACTGGTCAGTGGGTTATTCTCACTTTTCAGTCTCTATTGATTTCCTCTCTGCTTTTGTCTTAGCATGTGTCCACAAATTTCTTTGCACTTTGTGCACACTGCTGCATTGGCCAGTTTCTCTGTTGGCGATTATCTGCCTTGTACTTTGACATTATAGCGACTTGACTCAAGTCCGTTATTTGACTGGACTCAAGTCCGTCGGAGCAAATTAAGTTTAAGGTGTTAAATAAATAAAAGAGCGGAGATGACACACTGTTTTCCGATGATGGCTCAAATCTGGACGGTGACCGTCTCGGCACAGACTTTGTTTCGATGGCCAATCAAATTAATGGAAGTAGGAGGGCGTAGTGATGGAAAACGAAATAACCCAATCAGGCGAAGAAAACCAGGAGTGAGGGCGTGACGATTTTCAATGACCAGTGAAATTAAGAGGATTGGAGTTCACTATAACCCTGCTTCTTTTTTAAACTCATGAGAACGTTTTACTTCGCAATTGTGTTTTACTGGCTGTTGTAATCGAAGTCTAACATTTCAGTTAAGCGTCGAGAATGCATTCCAGCAAGTTCTATTCAACTCGCCAAGCCATGGAAATGGCTACTGAAAACGCGACAACAGTTCAAGGCAGTCCAAGTAATTTTGTTACTACAAATCAAGGTAAGAGTCGACTAAGAGCTTACAGTATTAGCTAGCATGTACGTTCGGTAAGGAGTTGTTTTGTGTTTCAGCTATCTAGCTTGCTGGGTACCATTGTTACATACAGAAAGCAATATTAAGCGCATTGTAACTAGATAACTAACCCTAGAAAAACATTATATAGAAATATTTATTTACATACATACCTAGCAACTTAACCAGACTATTGACTGTATTTCTAACAGCTTGCTCGACGGAAGGCCCGGGGCCTGGTCTTCTCGAGCAAGACGAAATATATTATCTGTAAGTTGAGTGTTTAACTACAGTACCTATGTTAGATCTGTGCAGTTTGTAATTTTTTTAGAATTTTTATCATTTGCTAATTGCCAGGATTTACCCCATTTTCATAGCGTGCGGTCGGGGACCTACACAATACTGCTGGCGAGGATTAAAAGTATAGGCCGCATGAAAGGTGAATTTGAATTTATATTACTTTATAAAAATGTTAAAATAGTCAAAAGAAATAAACCAATATGTGTGTGGGGGCTGCGTGAAATGGAATATTCATCATGCAAATGTATTAAACAAGATTAGTCTTAAATTGTCTGGATTGTGGGCTTTGGGGAGGAATAATTTGGTGGGAATACACTACAATAAACACTGTACCTAGTTACAGTGGATATAAAAAGTCTACACACCCCTGTTGAATGAGACAAAGATAAATCATGTCAGAAGGTTTTCCACTTTTAATGTGACCTATAATGTGAACAATTCAATTGAAAAACAAATTGAAATCTTGAGGGGGGAAAATGAAAAATAAAAACCTTACAATAACCTGGTTGCATAAGTGTGCACACCCTCTTATAACTGGGGAGGTGGCTGTGTTCAGAATTAACCAATCACATTCAAACTCATATTAAATAGAAGTCATTACACACCTGCCATCATTTAAAGTGACTCTGATTAATCACAAATAAAGTTCAGACGTTCTAGTCGGATTTTCCTGACAAGTGGAGAAAATATGGCACAACAGAGACATTACCAAGAACTGGACGTCCCTCCAAAATTGATGAAAAGACGAGAAGAAAACTGGTCAGGGAGGCTTCCAAGAGGCCTACAGCAACATTAAAGGAACTACAGGAATTACTGGCAAGTACTGGCTGTGTGCTACATGTGACAACAATCTCCCGTATTCTTCATATGAATGGGCTATGGGGTAGGGTGGCAAGACTGAAGCGTTCTTACAAAGTTAAACATCCAAGCCCGGCTGAAGTTTGCAAAAACAAACATCAAGTCCCCCAAACGCACATGGGAAAATGTGTTATGGTCTGATAAAACCAAGGTTGAACTTTTTGGCCATAATTCCAAAAGGTATGTTTGGCACAAAAACAACACTGCACATCACCCAAAGAACACCATACCCACAGTGAAGCATGGTGGTGGCAGCATCATGCTTTGGGGCTGTTTTTCTTCAGCTGGAACCGGGGCCTTAGTCAGGGTGGAGGGAATTATGAACAGTTCCAAATACCAGGCAATTTTGGTACAAAACCTTCAGGCGTCCGTTAGAAAGCTGAAGATGAAGAGGAAGTTCACATTTCAGCACGACAACGACCTAAAGCACACATCCAAATCCACAAAAGCATGGCTTCACCAGAAGAAGATTAACGTTTTGGAATGGCCCAGCCAGAGCCCAGACCTGAATCCAATTGAACATCTGTGGGGTGATCTGAAGAGGACTGTGCACAGGAGATGTCCTCACAATCTGACAGATTTGGAGCACTTTTGCAAAGAAGAGTGGCCAAATATTGCCATGTCAAGATGTGCCATGCTAATAGACTCCTACCCAAAAAGACTGAGGGCTGTAATAAAATCAAAAGGTGCTTCAACAAAGTATTAGTTTAAGGGTGTGCACACTTATGCAACCAGGTTATTGTGAGTTTTTTTATTTTTCCCCCTGAAAAATTTCAGTTTGTTTTTCAATTGAATTGTTCACGTTATGGGTCACATTAAAGGTGGAAAAAGTTCTGACATGATATATGTACATCTGTGATAGATGGCTCCAATACTGTACTGAAAAAGGAATGTTTTGTCTTTCATATCTCAGGTAGAACAGTTGACACAACACTGGTGTGCTGGGATTAGTGGTAAATCAGATTAGTCTAAAATGTATTGATGAAGAATGGAGCTGGACTGACTTTGAAGGTAAGAAACAGCCTGACTGCAAACTCTAACACTGAATTAAGGATTACAAAGCATATTATAATTGCTAAAACACCACACATGACTTCTCAGATGCAGCTGCAAGCCGATACTGGACACAAAGGGAGAAACATTGTTCGTTGGAAAACCTGGACAAAGCAGCAAAGAGGGACATCAAACAGCGGACACGGCACCGCAAGCAACAGGTTTGTTTATAAATGTGTAGAAAGAAAAAACATGTTTTGAGAATGTTTGTTTTATATTTGATTGGACGTGATGACTAATTTATTTTGCAAAATAAATAAAATAAGGCCACATCTAAAATGGCTGTATATCCCTTTTTAAATGAAGGTAAAACAGACAAAAGTTTTTTATTTGTAAAAAAATTTTGCACGCTTGTAAAAAAAGATTTGCAAACTTGGAATTACTTTTGTAGTTGTATAAAAATGTGCATAGTATAACTAACTTGATATTTGGAGTCTTGCTACTCATTAATAACACTAGCCAATGTAAAATACGGACACTGAGTTTTGTTACTAAAATTTCGCTAGAACTGTGACAAAATGATTTCTATTTTTAAATCACTGTCTGCAGTAGTATGTTTCACAGAGTTTACAAGCGGAAATACCCATGAGGACTCTGATTGGCACGGCATAGCTTTTTCTGACCAATGAACTGAGTACATGGTGAGTCCGTCACATTTTCATGCTTTAACCAATCTGAGTAGATTCTGAGTAGTTTTAACTCATAGTGATATATTGCAGAGGAGGAAAAACAGGTTTCAGCATGGTCAGCTTCTCCTACCTGCTCGTACCTCAGTTGTAGATACTGTACCAAACCATTTGTCCAGTTTGTTCAATGCGACAATGCATTTGAAAAGTACGAAAAACTGTTTTGATTGAAAAAAATATTAACATTAGAGGAATAATAACATGCTAAATTACTATGATGGAAAAATAGTAATTAGCTAAGAATTTACATTTTGCATGCTGAAACTGTACACTTTCCTTTGGAGCAGAAATTCCTATAAAGTAAAAAAACAGTGATGACAGCCCTAGCAGATAAAACAAATGTGTAGAACAAATACAAGCACTTTAAGTGATAAACAAAAACTACATGTTATGATGTGAACCATATTCAACTGGTATGTATACGCCCAAACTAGTCTAATACAAAATATGAATTGTGCAAAGTGAATTCATTTTATTCTCGTGGTAAATACATATCCATGTCAAAGGCAAAACGTTAAGTAGCCATGTAAATTCCTTGGTAGTTGCTAGATTTACATTTTAGTAATTTAGCTAGTAGACTTCACTGAAACTTTTTGCATTGTGCATCTAGCTAGGTGGAAAAATCATCTAAAAGGTTTGTTATCCCATCAAAAACTGAAGCTGATCGTGCTTTGCCGTGTATTTCTTCCTCTGCATCACAATGAGTTGAAACCGGCTGAAACTCTGGCACTGCGTGTTCCAGAATCTACTCGGATTGGTTAAAAGGTGAAAATGTTACTTTCACGATGCATTCTGTTCATTGGAAGAAAAAGGTATGGCCTGCCAATCAGAGCCCTCATGGGTATATCCGCTTGCAAACGCTGTGAAACGTACTACCGCAGACAGTGATTTACAAATAAAAATAATTTCATCATAGTTCTAGCAAGATTTTAGTGACAAAACTCTGAGTGTCCGTGTTTTACGTTGGCAAGTGTTATTAACGATTCCAAATATCAAGTTGGTTACAAGTATGCAAATTTTTTATACAACTACAAATGTAACTACTTGTTTGGAGATCTTTTTTACAAGTGTGCAACATATTTTACAAATAAAAACGTATGTCGCTGTTTTACCTTCATAATTTTAATGTATTTGAATTTATCCTAACACCTTTCGCTTCCTTAAATGTGAAGCGTATAACTTGCTGTAATGTTTGAACCGCTCTAGATTTTTACAGTTTGACGTTGTACCGTTTTGACATTGTCAATTTATTGTCTACTGTACTTTCACAGGCTTTGGCTAGTTGGCTGAAAGACCGATTGGCTGAAGAGAAGTTGCAGTTTGCTGGGGCAACTGAGGACATGATGTCTGATATGGAGACTGACCCCGGTGGATTTTTGGTTTCCTCTCCTAGCTGGCACTCTGCTGAGTTTGAGTACCTGATCAAATCAGTTGACGAATGAAGGAGAGCCAACCGCTCTTATGGGAAGAGGCGTCGCCAAAACAACCACCACAGCCCTACTCTGGACACCTGATTGCTCAGAACATTTAAAGAGAAGAGAAGCTCTGGTTTACCGGGCAACTGAGGACATGATGTCTGGTGTGGATACTGGATTTTTTGTTTCCTGATCAAATTAGCTGACCAGGTCACTTGAACTGGACTGATTTACACACATACACACACACACACACACACAAGTCTCAATTGCTGCTACCAGACACTCTATATAGTTTTTAGTATATTTTGCTATTTGTTTTTAGCCTTTCTATTGGTGCATTTCTGTGAGGTTAGTATTGCGTAAAGGTTTTATTCATATTGACAATTTATTTTCTATTGTTACTCTGCAAAATCTGTACATTATTCCAAACTTTTGTCCTCCATTGTCCTTTTGAGAACTTTCTATTCTTGTATTGCTGTGTGGGAACCTGCAAGCAAGCATTTCCACTTTAAAAGTAACTATTTGCACTATCTTTAATTACATTGCTGATTTTAATAATGTGTCCCAATATTTATTTGATTTGAATTAATATATGTAATATATTTTCTTGTAATCCTTTTAAATTGTTTGTATACTTTAAAGAATGTTCTGTTACTGCATCGCTGTGAGGGTACATACAAGCATTTTCTTGTCAAACTTGTTTACACTACTTTGACAATTGTACATCTGTTTATACGTACACATTAATTGCGAAATAATGAATTTTTTGCACTTAAAAAAATAAACGCATTGTACTGGTATACGCTGTGGCTGAATAAACATGGTGGGGTAGGAAAAAGAACGGGGGGATAAGGGGGGGGGGGGGAAAAAGTGGGGTTACGGGTGTAAAAGTCACGAAATATCCTAATGTCTTAACTGGTGGACACTCGTTAAAAGTCAAGGTCTTGAATCATTGCCAGTCACAATCTGTCCTCCATTTATATGTTAATACCTCACAGCAGGGGGGGTTGTAACAATGGTGAGGTTTGTGTGTCACAATATGTCCTAATGCCCAGTGGTGGGGTTTCCTTAAAAGTAGGGAAGAGTAGAAGAATGTCACATGCTGGAGCTGTTGCCAGTCAGGATTCTAACTGTTTTTGACTGTTGATAGTTCCTTTGCGGTTCCTCTTCGTGAAAAGTCAGGACATAAACCAGCTTTGGAGTGTTGAGTAATTAAAGACAGTAGTTCTCACGACTGGCCTGGAATTGGCAACATTCGTAAGAGGTGTCAAGATATCTAGGACTACGAAACAGGGGTATTTGGCGCAGTGATAATTCATTATAACAGCTCCCCGTTATGTTGTGCGCATCATGTATTGTGCAGATCATGCAGATAGACAATGTTATTGGCTCACGCAAATTATATTCTATGTTTTCTCTGGTCACTTTCACTAGGAAAGTATTAAAAATTAGCCTACAATATAAACAAAATTATAATTAGAACATCGAAAAAGATTTGTATGATTTACAGGTGCTGGTCATATAATTAGAATATTATCAAAAAGTTGATTTATTTCAGTAATTCCATTCAAAAAGTGAAACTTG
>JACXGI010011872.1:0-24031 GCA_016801175.1 Esox masquinongy | reverse complement strand
AATCAAAAGGTGCTTCAACAAAGTATTAGTTTAAGGGTGTGCACACTTATGCAACCAGGTTATTGTGAGTTTTTTATTTTTCCCCCTCAAAGATTTCAGTTTGTTTTTCAATTGAATTGTTCACGTTATAGGTCACATTAAAGGTGGAAAAAGTTCTGACATGATTTATCTTTGTCTCATTCTTTTACATCACAAGAACTTGGCATTTTAACAGGGGTGTGTAGACTTTTTATATCCACTGTATATATTTCTTGAATGGTAGTCATTCCATCCAACAGAAAACAGTAGCATACCTTATTTCCAGAAAACCCTAAAACCTTTTGACAAGTAGTTTGTAAATGATCCTGTTATTTCTGTCTTATTAACATATTTGTAGGCGTGGGGGGCGATTAATTATTGTACAAAAACTGTACAAAAAGATTGTACAAAAACTCATTGCCCAGAGTCAAAATCAAGAGGCACAATCAGGGTTCAATTCAGATGGAAAAAAATCATTAGAAAATAGTAATAAAAGTTCATTCTAAACATAATTATATTTATCCAATTACAACTTAAAATATACTAATACTACTATTTTAATATAACATATGATGATAGACCAAATACCTTTTTTGCATTAATTCTGTTTACTAAGGCTGATAATAAATGAGAGACTCGGAAATCCAAAAGATTAAAAGACTTATGCTATCTTCTCCTTAGTCATTGTCGTTCCTTCCGGTGATCCAAAAGATTTGTTTGCAGGATGAAAAGCAGCATGAGAAAAAGTTTATTAATAAATCTGATCAGTTTAATCGAGTCCTGACAGTTACAGTATTACCAATAAACACTGACATAACTGTCACAATGTCGGATGGAGGCAGGACACAAGTGCAGGGAGAATGGAGGACATTTAATAAATGAAACAAAACGGACAGGAACGAAACAGAATAGGCTACTTGATATAAGGACTAGGCCAGAAACAAACTAAAACACGGAACCAAAACAGAACTATGTGACATTTGGCTATAACAAAGACCGGCAGGATGCAATGGGGAAGCAGGAACTTAAATAGGGTCCGCGATCAGGGAAAACAGGTGTGGGCAACAATAATAAAAAAAAACAGTTCTCCATGATGTGAGGGAGAGGGCGTTGGATTCACAGCTTGCTGCCGTGCCAGAATGTGACAATAACATAATAACTAGGCAGCTGAATAACAGCCTACTGTCCTTACATTTATTGTAGCTAACGTTTCTTACTTTGGAACATTAAAGATGATAATAAATGAGATACATGGAGATCAGAAAAATTGAAAGACTTATTTCCTCATTAGTCATTCGCTTTCCACCATTCCTTCAGGTGATCCAAAGTGCCGAAAGAACCGTGGATCATCGTTCATTTCGTTCATCATTCCCTCCGGTGAACGAGATTCGAAGATCCGTGGATCATCGTTCATTTCGTTCATCAATCCTTTGGATTAACGAAGGTTTGACTAACGAAATGAACGAGATTCGGAGATCCAAAAGAGCCATGGATCATCGTTCCTCCGGATGAACGAGATTCGGAGATCCAAAAGAGCCATGGATCATCGTTCCTTCTGGTGAACGAGATTTGAAGATCCGAAAGAGCCATGGATCACCGTTCATTTCATTTGATGTGAGTTCTTTCAGAAATAAACAAATCAACGCTCCACAGCCACTGGGAAATACAGTGGCGGGCCACAAGGGCACTGGCCCCACCTTAAATTTAATTGGCCCCTTGAGTGCCCCTCCGGTGTCAATTCAGAATACTGTATAATGTCATTTCCAAATTCAAATGATAACGTTGCTAAACAATAAGTAATGTACTCCACTGTCCGGAGATCTCCAAATGAGAAAACAGAAATCGCTAACTTTCTTTTATACCACACCAAACGTACACCTGAACAATGGTAGGATTAGACCAGTATTTCTGTTGCACTGCAGCTATATATAGTTTTCCGCTTCACACGTTGTTTTGCACTGTGTGCAGATCAGCCAACGACAGAAATAACCCTGATTTTAAAATCATTCATCTGTGCTCACGTCCATTGAAGCATTATGGATAGTTTGTTCACCGTTTTTGCAACAAAATAAAAAACCTTGAACAGGGATGTACATTTTTAAAGATGGTTTCCAGTGATTGAGAGGTGTGCTCTTTGTCCTTATTGTATTTAATCAAGCATTATTTTCATGGGGACGTTATTTTGTGGTAATAAAGGGATTTCAGTATTTTTAAGGTCGCTTTGTGTTTACTCACTCAGGTACACACTTACACTTGTTTTTCTATTCTTGTGGGGACCTGAGACCTAACCTTAACCTAACCTTACCCTTAACCTCAATAATCTAACCTTTATGCCTAAAATTAACCATTAAACTAACCGATAATGCCTAGTCTACACCTGAAAATTACCCCAATTCTAATACCATGCCTAATTTTGCATTTATCCTAACCCTATAAGACAGAAATCATAATTTTCAGAGTGGGAAATGTGGTAGGAATTTACTGAATATTGTTTATTCTTATAATTACCCAAGTATTTTCCCATAGGAAGTTACCGATAATAGTGGTCAATGCTGGTAGAGCTTTTGAGTCTTTTTTTAATCTCTTGTTTTATATCTGTTAAAAGTCTGGTTAACTTTAACAAATTATGAACCCACTTTTCTGCCTCCGCGGACATATCAGCCAATGCTACAGGCATCCACTTAATGCTCATTAATATGAATAACAGTTCGATGTCGCACAAACATTTGCACGTGGCAAACACAGCAACAGCAGTGAATCCCAGAGCAGTGCAAAACGTGGCACAACATTAAGTAGCATTTTCCCCAGATCAGAGCTGTACTAGTGAACACTGCATGTCAGTAGTTAGTCAGCTAGAAAAAACAAGAAACCAGGCAAGCCTAGTTTAGCCGGCCCGCAATTAAAATAGATGATCGCTGTTGCCCTCCCTGGAGGAGAACCCGAGTGAGAGTCTGTGTCTTTAACCACTAAGTCACAGAGCAATACATTTGCCAGGTGTCGGTATAGCCTCTTGACATATAATTTTGTCACGTAGTAACATCACACAGTTTGAATATTTAGCTAGACACCATTAACCATTGTGTTAAACTGAGTAATGTTTCTTATTAAGTTTACCTCCACCACAAATAGCACCTAGGAACTGTATGGCTTTTGCCACTGGCCGTTTTAACAGCTTATTAGCCATTGGTGAATGACTTTGATACAATAACTATCAATATAGGTGACGATAACTGACTTTTTCGTCAAGTGAAAAGACGAGAGAATCCTGTAGCCAACAAAGTTTTTGTCTGTCCTGAACAAATCCTAATACATAATTCGAAAATCCACTAGAAATAGTCGCAATATAACAGTAAACAGTTTTATTTTAGCCTTCCGATAACGTAGCTACTGAAGGTTGTAGCCAGAAAAGTTTTTGTCTGTCCTGAACAAATCCTAATACATAATTCGAAAATCCACTAGAAATAGTCGCAATATAACAGTAAACAGTTTTATTTTAGCCTTCCGATAACGTAGCTACTGAAGGTTGTAGCCAGAAAAGTTTTTGTCTATCCTGAACAAATCCTAATATCCACCAGAACTGTTTTATTTTAGGCTTCCTATAACGTAGCTACTTAAGGTTGTAGCCAGCGAAGTTTTTGTCTGTCCTGAACAAATCCTCTTTTGCCAATTGGCCAGTTCAACAGCTAATTAGCCATTTGTGAATGACACTGATACAGTATCTATCAATATAGGTGACAATAACTGACTTTTTCATCAAGTGAAAAGACGAGAGAATCGTGTAGCCAGCGAAGTGTTTGTATATCTTGAACAAATCCTAATATCCACCAGAACTGTTTTATTTTAGGCTTCCTATAACGTAGCTACTTGAGGTTGTAGCCAGCAAAGTTTTTGTCTGTCCGTCTGTACTGAACAAATCCTAATATCCACCAGAAATGTGATATTTTAGGCTTCCTATAACGTAGCTACAGAAGGTTGTAGCCAGCAAAGTTTTTGTCTGTCGTGAACAGGTCCTAAGCCATAATGTGTTTTGACTGTGACGGGTGTCGAACACGGGAACTGTTCCGTAGTCCACGTCTCTATCCACTACGCCATTTAACAAGGGGTAGTTAGTCAGTCAGGCACTCACTCGGTCAGTCAGTCCGTCAGTAAGAGACATTCGCTCTTCTAGGCCGGCTCCGCTTACGCGGTCTGGCAAAAAAAAGAAATGTGTAAAACTTTCAGGAAAGGACTCGTTGTGTAACATCTTTTGCATGCTTGCAATCAATTTCTGCCTGACCCCTGTTTTTTTGGTGAAACTAAATACCAATACATTTCTATAGGTTCTATGCCAGACATTACAACGCCGCTGTTAGTAAAATAGATGTCAACTTAATTTGAGACATGGCACACAAGACAATTTGCATTGGGAGGAGAATTCAATGAGCAACATGTAATTGGTGAGCAACACCGCTTTACGTACATAGCTAGATGTTTTGATCCCGCCTAGGAAAATCACACAAATTGATTACCTGAGTTTGTTGGAGCGGAAAGTTTACCAGGCCTTTAACTTTAATTTGAATATTGCTAGAAGTGTTTTTATGGCCATCTTTTATCTTTATGAGGTCATTCCCCAACCCAATATACCAGGATGAAAATGTTCATGATGGCCATTCAGCTTTTCATTCCTGTCACCAAGCCTAGGGAGTGGGCATCTTTTTATTGTCCTTTCCTTAATATAAAGAGTCTAACTCTATACTGGTTAGAGAAACTTGCCTGGCAACCAGGTATTCCATCCGTGTGCATGTAAAATAAAGTCAAATATCTCTCTGAAATCCTCGCTGTTCATGTACAACTTTCTAAAATAATTAAACACAAAACTCTTGTGCTCAATTACACTTTTTTTAGAGGACCCTATTGTCTTCACTTATCCTTGACACTGGACAATTGCTCAGGACTACATTATAGTGAAAGACTTTTGGCTATAGTATAAATTGTTTTTTCCGAAAGAATTAAATGGTAGCAGATGGTTGGTCATATTTGGTAATTTACTTCAATCATAGCTTATAAAACAGTTTTTAAAAGTCATATCCCACCCGAACATTCTGCCACTGGACCCCTTCTTGCAGATGTTGGCTCCTCGGTAATAATTACTGCCCCGATAAGGCTCCACCATTTAGAAAATCATTCAATCACTGATGAAAACAGATTAACAGGAGGCAGCAGCAATCGAAATTGTCAGACCGAAACATGCAGGGAGATGTGAATGCTTGAAATATAAAGCCAGTGAATATACAGCATTTGCTCTATCCAATTAGACTTGCAAGATAAATGTACAGACAGCACTTCTCTTTACAGACAAGCAAACTAGCCAGTAAAGTTATTTAGAGCACTTAGCACTTGGTTAAAGCTGCTATTCGTTTCCACCAAACAAAAGCAGAAAAATTTTAACTACAAGTTGGAAGTTTCTATACACCTTAGCCAAATATATTTAAACTCAATTCCTGACATTTAATCCTAGTATAAATTCCCTGTGTTAGGTCAATTAGGATCACCACTTTTTTTAAGAATGTGAAATGTTAAAATAATAGTAGAGAATGATTGATTTCAGCTTTTATTTTTTTCATCACATTCCCAGTGGGTCAGAAGTTTACATACACTCAATAAGTATTTGGTAGTATTGCCAAACTGTTTAACTTGGGTAAAAAAAAAAATGTTTAACTTGGTTCATTTTGGGTAGCTTTCTACAAGCTTATCACCATAAGTTAGGTGAATTTTGGCCCATTCCTCCTGACAAAACTGGTCAGTATGAACCAGGAGTACTCCTTGCTCGCACACGCTTTTTTAGTTCTGCCCCCAGGTTTTTTATAGGGTTGAGGTCAGGGCTTTGTGATGGCCACTCCAATACCTTGACTTTGTTGTCCTTAAGCCATTTTGCCACAACTTTGGAAGCATGCTTGGGGTCATTGTCCATTTGGAAGACTCATTTGTGACCAAGCTTTAACTTCCTGACTGATGTCTTGAGATGTTGCTTCAATATATCCACATAAGTTTCCTTCCTCATGATGCCATCTATTTTGTGAAGTGCCTCAGTCCCTCCTACAGCAAAGCACCCCCACAACATGATGCTGCCACCCACGTGCTTCATGGTTGGTATGGTGTTCTTCAGCTTGCAAGTCTCCCCCTTTTTCCTCCAAACATAATGATGGTCATTAAGGCCAAACAGTTAAATTTTTGTTTCATCAGACGAGAGGACATTTCTACAGAAAGTATGATCTTTGTCCCATGTGCAGTTGCAAATCGTAGTCTGGCTTTTTTATGGCGGTTTTAGAGCAGTGGCTTCTTCCTTGCTGAGCGGCCTTTCAGGTAATGTCAATATAGGACTCATTTTACTGTGAATATAGATACTTTTGTACCGGTTTCCTCCAGCATCTTCACAAGATCCTTTGCTGTTGTTCTGAGAATGATTTGCACTTTTCGCCACCTAAGTACATTCATCTCTAGGAGACAGAATGCGTCTCCTTCCTGAGCGGTATTACGGCTGCGTGGTACTGTGTTGTTTATACTTGCTATACTATTGTTTGTTCAGATGAACGTGGTACCTTCTGGCGTTTGGAAATTGCTCCCATGATGTCAAGCAAAGAGTCACAGAGTTTGAAGTTAGGCCTTGAAATACACCCACAGGTACACCTCCACTTGGCACAAATGATGTCAATTAGCCTATCAGAAGCTTCTAAAGCCATGACATAATTTTCTGGAATTTTCCAAGCTGTTTAACGGCACAGTCAACTTAGTGTATGTAAAGGTCTGATCCACTGGAATTGTGATATAGTAAATTATAAGTGAAATAATAAGTCTGTAAACACCTTTTGGAAAAATTACTTGTGTCATGCACAAAGTAGATGTCCTAACCAACTTGCCAACACTATAGTTTGTTAACTTGAAATCTGTGGAGCTGTAGAAAAATGTATGTTTGTAAACTTCTTACTTCAACTGTATATTATGAATTGCAATTTAAATGTATTGGAGAAAAAAGTAATCTGAAATTAAATACTTCCCAAATACTTTTTTATTGGCAGTGTATTCATGCTCAGTGAATTCTGTTATGTATCGATGCATCCAACACCGCCAAGTAGTGCCACAGACTATCCAGGAGCTCACTGATGCCCTGATCCAGGTCTGGGAGGAGATCCCCCAGGACACCATCCGCCGTTTCATCAGGAGCATGCCCAGACGTTGTCGGGAGTGCATACAGGCACCAGGGGGCCAAACACACTACTGAATCACATTATGAGTTGCCGTGATGAAATTCACCCAAATTGGAACAGCCTGTGATTTCAGTTGTTTACTCTGATTTTCGGTGTGAGTTTGAAACCGGCCTTCAATCGGTTGGTGATCAAAGATTTTGATCTTTAATATATTTTGTTCATCGAGACCCAATGTGTGATTTAAGTGTTCCCTTCGTTTTTTTGAGCAGTGAATATGAATCGTTTCCAAATGAGGAACACAGGCTGATATGGACCCAAAAAGCAAGCTGAGTTGGCCATATTTCTGGTCAACAGGTGTCACAGTATGTGGTAAGAATGAGACCATGCCCAGAATGAATGATGAACGGGAGTTTACTAAAGTAGACTGTGCGTACGACATATAGCATACAAAACACAAATGGCTTCAGGCCGGTACAAACTAAATAGCATTCGTAACGAGAGAAATACATGTACCACACACACAAAGGCAATACTCCACGCAGACTTGTGGACAAACACAACAACAGTTGTAGTATGTGTGGATGAGGATCAGTTGCAGTAACAGTGGTGAGTCCAGGGTGTGTAGTGGAATGGATTGCTGTCAGCTGGAAGAATGGACGATGGCAGCTAATAGGCCGGCGACAGGGAGATTCGTAGTCAGGATTCCCTGGAGGGAGGCGTGACCATGGGAAGCACTGTGACAACAGGTAAACTACACATCCAAATAGCAAACTAGCTACTGTATATATTTAATATGTTATCTCCACTACTGTTCAAAAGTTTGGGGTCAATTAGAACTGTCCTTTTTTTCAGAAGAAAACCACATTTTTTTGTCCATTAAAATCACATCAAATTCATCAGAAATACAGTGTAGACATTGATTATGTTTTAAATGACTACTGTATCTGGAAAAGGCAGATTTTTAATGGAATATCTACATAGGCGTTCTAAGGCACATTAGCCTCAACCATCACTCCTGTGTTCCAATGGCACGCTGTGATTGCTAAGTTTATCATTTTAAAAGGCTATGTAATCATTAGAAAACCCTTTTGCAATTATGTTAGCAGAGCTGAAAACTGTTGTCCTGATTAAAAAAGAAATAAAATTGGCCTTCTTTAGAATAGTTGACTATCTAGAGCATCAGCAATTGTTGGTTCAATTACAGGCTCAAAATGGCCAGAAACGAAGAACTCTCTTATGAAACTTGTCAGTCTATTCTTGTTCTGAGAAACTCATCAGTCAATTAAAGAAAAAGTAACCCCAAACCTTTGAACGGCAATGAGTATATCACAGTCTGTTGCCACTGGCCTAAAATGTGTTTGTTTGCTCAATTACAGTTATCCTATTGACAGGATATGTTTAAAAAAATGGGAATTCCAAACCATATATTGTATACCGTTAGCTGGAATGCCAAGCAAGCTAGCTGCTCTCTAGTTACCTCCTAAGGCTAAACCTAGTAAGCTATCTACCTATTATCTAGTTACCTGCTAAGTCCATCTAGAGTCATAAACACACTGTGTTGCTTTTGCTAATCCCCTTGTAAATGCTAGAGGGCTAAACTTACAATGTGGTTATACAATTGGTACTTTTTGTTTGGCTCAAACTGTTGGAATGTTATCACGGAGGATGGTCACGTGTTAGGACACAGAGGAGCGCAAGTTCTTGTTCAGTGTGGGGCCACACGAAATGTGAGGGGAGGAACCTAAACTGGTACCAGCACGTTGACTTCTGTCTAATTGGGACACACAAACCAGTAAGACAATCCATCACAGATCACATCCAATGACTAGACTTCTCATGCACCCAAAATGTCACATTTTCGAACCATGAACCTAGAAAAAATGTACAACTTAGTTTCCAAAAACGTTGTGTGTAAAATGGAAATATAAACAGAATGCAAAGATGTGCAAATCATTTAAACCCTATATTCAATAGAAAATAGTACAAAGACAACATACCAAATGTTGAAACATAAATGTTATCATTCCTTGTAAAATATATGCCAATTTTGATTTTGATGCCTGCAACATGTTTAAAAAAAGCTGGGATTGGGGCAACAAAAGACTGGAAAAGTTGTGTAATACAAAAAAAGAACCTGGTGGAACATCTCACAGCTAATTAGGTTAATTGGCAACAGGTCAGTAACATGATTGGGTATAAAAAGAGCATCCTAGAGAGGATGAGTCTGTCAGAAGAGGGGTTCACCACTGTGTGAAAGACTGAGCAGGCAAATAGTGCAACAATTTAAGAATAACGTTTCTCAACGTAAAATTGCAAAGCGTTTGGGGATCTTAATCTATGGTACATAATTTCATTAAAAGATTCAGAGAATCCGGAGAAATCTCTGTGCGCAAAGGACAAGGCTGAAAACCAATATTGGATGGCCGTGATCTTCGGGCCCTCAGGCGGCACTGCATTAAAAACAGACAGATTCTGTACTGGAAATCACTGCATGGGCTTACGAACACTTCCAAAAACCATTATCTGTGAACACAGTTTGTTGCTGCATCCACAAATGCAAGTTAAAACTCTACCATGCAAAGAAGAAACCATATATAAATAAGATCCAGAAATGCCACCGCCTTGGACTGAGATGGACTGAACTGAAGTGGAAAACTGTCCTGTGGTCTGACAAATCAAAATTTGAAATTATTTTTGTGAATCATGGATGCCACGTCTTCTGGGCTAAAAAGGAAAGGGACCATCCGGCTTGTTATCAGTGAAAGGTTCAAAAGCCAATATTAGTGATGGTATGGGGGTGCATTAGTGCACATGACATGGGTGACTTGCACATCTGTGAAGGCACCATTAATGCTGAACAACATATACATGTTTTGAAGCAATATATGCTGCCATCCAGACAACGTGTTTTTCAGGGAAGGCCTTGCTTATTTCAGCAAGACAATGCCAAACCACATTCCGCACGTATTACAACAGCATGGCTCCGCAGTAAAAGAGTCGGGGTGCTAAACTGGCCTGCCTGCGGTCCAGACCTGTCACCCATTGAAAACATTTGGCGCATTATGAAACAAAAAATACGACAAAGGAGACCCGGAACTGTTGAGCAGCTGAAATCCTATATCAGTCAAGAATGTGAAAACATTTCACTTTCAAAACTACAGCGATTGGTCTCCTCAGCTCTCAAATGCTTACAGATTATTGTTAAAAGAAGAGGTGATGCAACACAGTAAAGTAAAAACTATAATAGTTCTCAGTTTCAAAATTTGATATGTTGTCTTTGTACTATTTTTAATTAAATATAGAGATTAAATTATTTGCACATCATCGCATTCTGTTTTTCTTTGCATTTTACACAGCGTCCCAACATTTTGGGAAACAGGGTTATATATTTAGAAATGCCTTTTATTTAAAACATTTATTTGCTTTGTTTCTGAGTGTGCATCTTAAGTTGAGTGGCAGCACTTTTTCTGCAGTAATGTTAGCTGACAATTACCTTTGTACATTTTTACATTGGTCAATAGTGTAGCCTGCTCTCTAAAGTTCTTGTAGCCTAATCATGGCCAAATACTAACAAGGTTTACAGGGCAAGCGCCTAGAGGCCCTGAGCTCCAGGGTGTTGATATTGATTCTGTTAGTCATTTCACTTAGATATTACATGGAAATGTGTAGAAGTCTAGGAAATTAGCTATAAAACTGTGAACGTTCAAGCATAAAATCATCTCTGGCGTCAAGGGGAAGAACAATAAATGTTGTGCCGCAAGGTGGATGGCCCCTGGCCAAATCTCTCTTATGGACCCAAAAGGCTAGAGCCCGCCCTGAAAAAGAGAGACAGGTTGGTATTGGAGACTGTTTATTAGAAATGTTACTGTATTCACTTTGTAGTGAGTATGCTGTGCTGCTTTCAGCTAAAAGGAATGGGGAATTTTGCAGTGTACCAGCCAATGACAGGTTTGGATGAGAATCTTAATCTTAATAACAATCAGGCTAGACAGGGTAGGGCTAGTACCAGTCTACTGGTACTGTGCACAACTCAGAGATTCTATCTGGTTGGCCATGATGTCACCATGGTGTCAACCTCCCTTGACCACTGATTATGAAATGTGTTAGAGGGAGAATGGTATTGAATTCACACAGAAGGATAGTACAAGGTAATTCTTACATGACCCAATTATAACGTAGATGGTTACTGGCCACACTGCCTGTTGGATTAGCCTGCTGGTCAACAATCTGACAACACTACTAAGACGATCCATGCCAAATGTGTATTTTCCCAAACTGTATAGTGAAACTTTTGCCCCGGAAAACACATTTCAATACTACAAATTTACAAAAGGGGAAAAAAAGCAAACGCTGAGGTTCAAAACTTTCATTTTTATGTTATTTAGTGGATGTTGAGCATTGTACACCTTTTTGCACTTGCTGCGGTTTTTACTTACTGTTTGTCAATCTGTCAAATTATTGACCAACTGCAATGTCATACCAGTCAGCCAATTCTTCAGGATGTTCCAACAAGGCAACATTTCACAGCAGATTTAATTTACAATTAAATATCTGTTCAAGTGTGGAAAACGTCTATATACTTAATAAAAAACAGCTATTAGGAGCAATGATTAGTGCCCTTACAGTTTAAATTACACTCACTTGGCTGTGGTGGTGTTGGGAAATGACAAATGGAGAATTTAGCCAGAGACTAACTCCAATGGACTTATGTTCAGTCTCAGAGCCAGACAATTTCCCTAACTTTAACATTTAACCAGAAATTAATAACAAATGTATACACATTCAGACCCAAATGTTGACTCAGCAAAATGTTGTTACAAATAGAACTGCAGATATTGAGATTTGAGAGACAGGCTACTGACTTTGCATGAAGTAACACATGCAAAGTAATCTCTTCGTGTTCAGTTTCCTTTTATGCTACAACTACGGGACCAAAGCAGGAAATTGAGCATCATGCTTCAATTATCTTATTTTTTGTGGAACTGTACTCGATGTTTGCCTTCGCCCCTTCGGTAATTTCGCAACCTTTAACTTACCCTACAGAGAGGATTGTACCAGTTTATTTGCAATTTAGTTTGTTGTGTTGATTATATTGGGGTCTCCAACCCCGCTCCTGGAGAGCTACTGTCCTGGTTGTTTTCCCTAGAACCCAAATTTAGCACACCTGATTCTAGGTGACAATTACACAGTTTAATAACTGAATGCGGCTGCATATACATGGGGTTGGAGTGAAAACAACCAGGACAGTAGCTATCCGGGAACAGGTTTGGAGACCACAAAAACATTGGATTGTTACGTGAATTAAAACGGATATGAATTAGGAATACATTGTTGATTCAACATTGACGTGTAATAATGCTGTCATGAGTGCTTGGACTAGTTAGCGATCTAGTTTTTCGGAACACATTTTTTAATAATTCATCAAAACCATGTTCATTTTCATTGAGACAGGTGCGTGATATAATTGGATATTTACCACGTTGATAAAAAAAATGGAGTTGAATCATATCTGCTGCAATAGGTTACTTGCTTACAGTTCGCTCTTACAGTAATTATGTTGTTTTTTTGACGTGTTGAGAGCAGAGCAAGTTCAGCATCAGCAGACCATCGTGAACAATATACGGTCGATAGAAAATAAATAATGCTCGCAGAGGGTGGGTGTTCTGCGGTGGCTGCGCCGGTGGACTGATGGACACCCTACCGTTGGCGAGAGGCCAGGTGGTGATGGACTTGCGATTATTGGTGTATGATAATGCAGCCCCTAACCAAATGATCAAGCACTCAACCCCGACAATAAGCACGGTTTACTGACAAGTTGTCCATCCGGACAAGCAAGGAAATAAAATAAACGGCATCCCATACCTAGTAAAAGCAGTTTCACCTCCCTTGCCGCCTTCTCTCCATCCTCGCGGAGATTTTTATCAATCATCTTTGATCTCTCCGCGGCCGCTTTATCTTCAGCACTTAATGTACAACCCATGTTTCCAAAAGCACGCGCGCACTGACGGCCAGCGCAAGGATTCTTGAACGATTTCGTCTTGACTTCTGTTTGATATGCCAACACAAGAGAAACTGTTACAAATCCTCCCCGGCCCGTTCGAGAGACGTGCGCGTGCGGTTTTGCTAGACTAACAGCAGTCCAAATGGAACGAACCGAATGTCCAGGAAAAAAACGTCCTCCGCTGCTTTATTCTGAGCGATGTAAACGAATCATCGGTCCGCCGCAGAGCAATCTTCTTGAAGGTGCCACTTTAAAGAATTCCGCAGAAAGTTGCAGTCAATTCTCAGGTGTCTAAAATAATTTGATATGTAAGCGAGTATTGACCAATTCCTATCTTCGCACAAGATATGTTTTCCTCGTATTCCTCGTACCCACGTTTCTTCTGACCTAGTGAAGGTAAGTGGAATTGGAATTCAATCAATAGCCTGCTGCACGACCGACTCAACCGCCTAGTCAAGTTAAAATAGCTGTTCAGTGGAAATCTGGGAAAAACCAATGGCGCACACAACTGCAAAACTGCTGCCAGCCTTCTCCGACGATTTGTTAACTCCCTTTCTACCCAGAATTGGTATCTGACGTCGTTGATATTTTATCACCGTTGTCAGGTTTTCAGCAAAAATGCAATAGGATTAGGCCTAAAAAAATGACAAAACAGATTGATGTGTTATTATTATTATTACTGGAATAACTTATGTCCGAACAATTTGCATAGGGTGAGGTGAGCTTAATACAGTTTATAACCTCCAAGTGAGCCTCATTTTGGAAATACTCGAAATGTATTTACCTAACACTGCACATCACATTGGAGCATTAAAGGGGTGCATGTCATTTTGTCATTTAGGAAGTATCTCATAAACCTCGGTCCAAAATAACATTTTAGTGGTTTGTGGCGCCCTCTGTTGCCAATGCTGTGTTAAGACCTGAACTTCCTTAGATCACGATGACGGTTGTCTAACCTAAACCAGTTAGTGTCTGAGTGTGGTCTAACCTAAAGCAGTTAGTGTCTGAGTGTGTTTGTGATCCTGGTTTCACTATACATGAGGCTAGAAGTCAAATCTGTCAATTTGGTCCCCATACTGTTTTGTTTTGCCAATAGCAACATGTAAAAATGCTCATCGGCATTAGTTCTAGCCTTAGGCATTAGTGGTTAGGTTTAGGGTTTGGCATTAAGTTCAGGCATAAAGGATAGTTTATTGGGGTTAAGGTTACAGGTCAGGTAAAATAGGGAATTATTTTTCTGGTGTCCACAATGACAGAAAACCATGTGTTAGCCAAACAAATATAACAAGCAAAGGATGTGACACAAGTGTAAAAATGTCTAAATTTGTTTTTAATTGTCAGACTAAAACTGTCTGTGCTATTTACACTATACAAGCTAAATGTGCATCATGAATATAAAGGGTTTACATTTATATACATTATTTATATAAGCCACCTTATAAGCTCAGCATTCATTTATAATTTGTTATTCACTCATAGTCCTTTTATTTCCTTATGGTCAAACAAGAGCTGTAATGACATGTTAACTGTCTGGCATTATTTGGTTTGAGTAAAAGAGAAAGAGGCAAAGTACACTATGCTGCCCTGATGTAAAAATGTTGGTAGCAAAGTTCTAACGTGTAAGAAAGTTTAACCTCTCAGAGATGTTACACTTTACATTACATAGTAGCTATATATATATATATATATATGCGCACCATCCCAGACAGAAGAGCCTAATAAATCTTGAATACTACCTGTCAATATCAGCAAGTAACAATACGTGTCTGGTGGTTTTGTTTCTTTTCCTTCAACCCAACAGCAGATAGATATCAGTTAGGTACCATGAAGAAAAAAACACAGATACACTGTTGTTGTCCATCCCAGGTCTATTGCCAGGCCTTGTCTTATTGCTTGCCTTGACCAGATGTCTTTATACCACAGCCACTCCCTCAGAAATAAACACGGGGCTGAGGCAGATGCATGCGCTAACGTTGTAGCCGTTGATGAGTAAAATAAACAGACAGCTTAAAAACATTCTCTCAATTAGAAATTAAATCAGTGAATGAACACAAAAGATAAAGCGATATTGGCTGCAGTGTATAACAATAAAATAAAAAATAACAATATTGTCTTAAAATAGACTTGAGATTAGCAAAAATGACCACCACAAAATAAGTTAACACCACTTTGTGAGTATAACCTTTACATTGGTTGAATCATTTTGAACAGGCTAGGTACAGTCACTGGTTCAGTTATAACAGGACTTAAAAACAGTTATATTAGGGGATTTCTAACATTTATCAATGATAAAACAATCTTTTTACAATGGTATTTCAGTTTTTGATTGATATGACCTCGGTGTAAGAGACACATTACAAGTTAGCCGCGTGTGTTTTGGAAGTACAGCCCAAACATTAACATATTTAGCATGGACTATGTCAACATGACTGTTGTGCTAAACTCATCAATCACTTCAGCAGTAAGACTGGACAGGTGACAAACACCTGCTGTTCTTTACTTAAAACGTTGACCACGAGATCAATCACAAAACAAGTGGGAAAAAGATATGAAATATAACAAAACTAGTTCATTGACAATGGCGGACCTTATGGCATAACCTCATAAAAAAAATCCCTCCATTTTTATTATGCCAAAACCAATTAGCTACACCCCTGTAGATATTTAAAAGGTAAGCTTGCATTGTACTGAATTTAGACTGAAGGGTTTACAACTTCATTGAAGAAATATTGGTCAGATACGTTGCTAGTAGTGTTAAAAAGACGCATCTAATTAATGTACCATCAATAATGCTTAATTAATTACAAAGTCAGTCTATACTTTATCTAGGACGTTGGCTGTTCAACTAACTAACAAGAATGTATAAAGCTGTACGTACTTTTCATAATCAGCTGATCACACAACCTCTCTTTCAAGCTTTGAACTGCTACCTACTGCCTCCAATATGCAAAATCATACAATATAAGAGACCGTCTATAAATTCAATCAAGATATCTGATCACACAGTTAAATACTCTGTTCTGACGCCCATTAGCTCACCTTGTGAAATTAAAAAAAAGCATGGATAAAGCTAGTTAAATAAATATACATGACCGTTTCCTGTGTAGGCCTTGTGCGTGGTTGGTTGAGCAACTCCTCCTTTATCTCACTGTATGCAGCAGGGACACGGAAAGAGTTCATTACCATAATACATCAACCACAAAACCACAAACACCACTAGCTTTGGCACATAAAACGACACAAGGTAATGTCTTCCTTCCTGCCAGAAGGCATGGGACCATATGCAGTGTGTGTGTGTGCGTGCGTGCGCTCGTCCATTAGAATATTTGGACCACATTGATGGTTACATTGAGTGCCGCTGGAACATAAAACGTGGCCAGATAACTAGACAGCCTCAGACTTGAACAGCTCTCACCTAATCGATAGATGTAGTTGCTATTTCTTCTACAGACAACATAACAGATAATCTCGTACAAAAATACCACGTGAAATATATATGACTAGTCCCTATCACGTTGAGTCGGGCGCTTTCCTTCTTTTACAGATTCAAGTGTGTCATCATCTGTGCAGTCTTATTCTGTACAGTACAAGCCGCAGTTCACATGAATAGGGGGTAAGAACCAGGCGGATGAAAAGAGATAAATAAGGATGGGAGGATGGAGGCAGGGTGGGAGGGAGGAAAGGATTCTACAGTATTTTCTGTAATGGATTGACTGGATGCACTATCCCACTCATAAATAATAAAATAATGAATAATATGTTGTTGTTATTAGGATGCTTTTAAAATGTCCCTGTTTAGTCCTGATGATTTATATTAAAAACCCTCCTCTGTGCTGGGCTTCTCACTGTAACAACGAAGGCTTTTGCCTCGATAAGTTCTCTACTAGGTTTCAGTAGTAAACTTCTCTTTCAGAGTGTTTCCCCTCAGACCACTCAGCGTGGTTCAGCCCGCCCCCGCCCCCGCCCCCGACCCCGCCCCCACCACCCACATCCCCTATCATCTCTGACCATTAGGCTTTGGCCCTTAGAGGGGATAGTGCATCACACAGACAAGATCTAAACACCCTCTCCCAGGCATTCCCTCGCAGCCCCTGCCGACCACAGGGCGGAGGGCAACCTCTAGTGTCCACCGCCGGAGTTGCTGCTCCCCGTTGTCCAATCGATGATGATGAAGCTCAAACTCATAATCATGAAGACCACCCCCAGACCAGCGAAACAGGCGGCCTGGGAAGGAAATCAGAGGAAAGTCTGTCAGTAGGATGTCTTTCATGGGCTAATCGTTCCCACGTAGTAATCCAGGGGACAAACACATTCCCATTGTACGAACGAGTCGAAGAGGATATTATGGCGATTGTGGAGAGGCTCACAGACACCCATGTTACGATATGGCCACATCGCATATGGCTATAATGAGTGAAGTGGGGGGACAGGGCTCTTACCAGTATCTTAGGGCTGGAGCGCATGGGTTCCTGTTCCTTGGGCACGATGCGGATGTAGAAGACGGCAGGGAAGATGAAGATGAGACAAGGGGCGGACGTGGCACCTGGAGGAGGGAGAGGATGGAGAGACGAAGGTCATGGCGACAGATTGTGTCAAACCGGGCATCCGGTGAAGCATACAGAAACTGTGTGAATACAACAGGAGCCAAGGTTGACAATCACAAATACGGTCCGATTACCCTCTTTAAGTGAAAACGGGTCGCGTGTGTACGTGGGCGGAGCCTGCCAAAACAGCCCTGACCCTTCGAGGCATGGACTCCACTAGACCTCTGAAGGGGTGCTGTGGTATCTGGCACCAAGACGTTAGCAGCAGATCTTTTAAGTCCTGTAAGTTGTGAGGTGGGGCCTCCATGGATTGGACCTTTTTGTCCAGCACATCCCACAGATGCTCGATTGGATTGAGATTTGGGGAATTTGGCGGCCAAGTCAACACCTTGAACCTCAAACCATTCCTGAACTATTTTTGCTTTGTGGCAGGGCGCATTGTCCTGCTGAAAGAGGCCAATTCCATAAGGGCATAAGGGTGCACATGGTCTGCAACAATGCTCAGGTAGGTGGTACATGTCAAAGTAACATCCACATGAATGGCAGGACCCAAGGTTTTCCAGTAGAACATTGCCCAAAGCATCACACTGCCTCCACTGGCTTGCCTCCTTCCCATAGTGCATCCTGGCTGCCATGTGTTCTCCAGGTAAGCGACGCAAATGCACCCAGCCATCCACGTTATGTAAAAGGAAATGTGATTCATCAGACCAGGCCACCTTCTTCCATTGCTCCATGGTCCAGTTGTGATGCTCACGTGCCCATTGTAGGCGCTTTCGGCAGTGGACAGGGGTCAGCATGGGCACCCTGACTGGTCTGCGGCTACGCAGCCCCATACGCAACAAACAGCGATGCACTGTGTGTTCTGACACCTTTCTATCAGTACCAGCATTAACAGCATTTTTCAGCAATTTGAGCTACAGTTGCTCGTCTGTTGGATCGGAACACACGGGCCAGCCTTCGCTCCCCACGTGCATCAATGAGCCTTGGCCGCCCATGACCCTGTCACAGATTCACCGCTTTTCCTTCCTTGGACCGCTTTTGATAGCTACTGATCACGGCAGACTGGGAACACCCCACAAGGGCTGCAGTTTTGGAGATGGTCTGACCCAGTCATCTAGCCATCACAATTTGGCCCTTGTCAAGTCGCTCAGAACCTTTACGCTTGCCCATTTTTCCTGCTTCTAACACATCAGCTTTGAGGACAGAATGCTCACTTGCTGCCTAATATATCCCATCCACTGACAGGTGCCATGATAACGAGATTATCAGTGTTATTCACTTCACCTGTCAGTGGTCTTAATGTTATGGCTGATCGGTGACCGTAAAGGTCACAGTGATTAATCCTGAAGAAGACGCTGGTGACAAAGCAGATGGCAGTGTGGTAGATTGTGTGTAATTTATTGAGGACGTCTTTAGTGGCAAGCCTATGAACCACATCGCCATAGTCCAGGGTTGGCATGATGTCAACTTCTTCAAGGGTAGCTTATACTTGGCAGGATGCCTTGTATCGGAACATAAAACAATTGTGGATGTAACTTTAAACTGAAGGTGGGCGACATGGGGATTGAATGAGAACCGTCAGGCACTAAACCGTGGTATTCGTAGGTGTCGACATACTCTAACTCTGACCCATTAATTGTGACGATATTATGAGGGCAGGAAGGTTGAGGTATGTGAACTTTAAAGGGACAGTTTCTTGTCCTTGGACATTCAATGGAGGATTGTCACCACAAGTGTAATCTGTGTCACTAACCGATGATGCCGAAGATTCCCAAGATGTTGGGGGCGAAGATGACAAGCATGTTGATGAAGGAGAGCAGGGCAAGGGCGATGGCCACGTGACGAATCCAGTTAAACGACTTACTGGAGAAGAACATCTGATTCAAGGCCCTCCGCACCTGGGGTGTGAGAGAAAATCATGGCACCAAGACGTTAGCAGCAGATCCTTTAAGTCCTGTAAGTTGTGAGGTGGGGCCTCCATGGGGCCTTGATTCATGGAATCAAACGGTGATTCGAAAAAGACAGACCCCGCCCATGTTAATCCAAACCCAAAGACCTCTCTACAATATCTGCCCTTGATGTGTTTTATGAGAAGGAGAGGGAGCTAACTTACTGGGAAGAGCACGATTGGCACAGTCAGGGTGACGGCGGTGAGGACAGCCAATCGCACGCACAGGATCAGCGTGTCATATGGGTCGATTTTGCTGTAAGTGTGCAGTAACTCTGATTCAGTCTTTCCTGTGAAGGGAAAACCAGGGGTAAGGTCAAGAGGAACAGCAGTATATACTGAATAACTAATGTTGGCATGGTGGAAGAAACTCTATACAGCGCTGTATTCTTTTTGACAATATTAAAATCGATTCCATTATCTAAAATTAGTTCTCTTTGTTAGTTTATGTTTAAGCTATGGACTCAAGATGTTTTCCTCACTGCCTTCCTGCTTTTAGACAGATACTTTTTAGGAGTTGGGAAATCTCTCATATATTTGGAATGTGTTGTTTTTGATGTATTACCCCTTCAATGTAATCCTGTAGCCTACATTTTTAAAATTTAAATTCCAGTAATAACATTTGGAACGTTTTAAGCTAATTGTTAATATGCTTTTGGCAGAATATTTTCTTTGGAAGTATAATTGAATTGTTAAGCATATTAATAAAAAATAATACCTATAAGAAAGCAAGAATTGCAATACATGAACTGTATTGGCACTTAAGTATTAACATTATTAACCTAAAAATAAGCCTCACTTATGTTGACTCTGAGACATTGATGACTGACATTCCTCATTGAAAAACATACACGTGTCACAATTTATTAGTACAGAGTAGTGTAGTATTATATAATGACCACAAGGGGGAGGTATGCTACAATCTTCAAAAGACTGACGGAACTCATTTAGGTGTTTGAATAGTATTAATAATCGTTTTAGAAACGCAATGTCCCTTTCAAATCTCCACCCTTGCTAAACACTTTTATAAGTTAGACAAGTGGCAACGTTTCACAAGTGGTAATCTAGACTCTTGATTACTATTCAAAGACAACCCTCCCAAGCTTTAAACTGAACGTGAGAAGCCGGGGCACATGCAATCATGTCTAGGGTGTATTTCAGCCACAGGAAAGGTTAAGGGTTAACAAGATGAAAAGGAGGTACTCACCATAAAAGGTCAAATAGCCAAAGAGAGCAGCCAGGAAGTACATGGTGTACATCACAAGGATGGATAGGTTGGACACATGCTGCATTCTCTTCTGCGTGGGGCTAGACAAACACACGCAGACAGAAAAATGCACACACACCCTTTAACGTCACAGCCAACCAACATGGACAGCAAAACCTTGCACTTCCAATCCACTGACTAAGTTAGTCAGGGTAAAGAGCAGTTCTTACACATCAAGTATAATGTGTTTGAATTCCACATGGGCCAACAGTACTGTATTTACTGTTTACTGTATATGAAAGAAGGTATGACGAGTTTAGCGCTGACACAGGGTAAACTGTGTGTACAGACTGAGATGGAGCAGGGTGAGGCAGCCATACTCACTTGCGGAGCTCAGTGTAGATGGGCAGAACCTCTGGATGACAGACAAAGGCAAAGGCCAGGATGGGGATGGTGTACGCAGTCTGAAGAAGAAACATACAAATTAACATTCTGTTAACATTCATCGCAGGCCCACCCCAGAGCAATGTCTTGTCAATGAAAAAGGCTGGCACGGCATGCAACTTTGCAAGCTCAACTAATTCCCTAGACTCTTAGCAGTAAAGGGACCTGAAAAAACCTTTCCAGTTCTAAAGGGTTTCTTGAGGAACCCCTTTGTAAATGCTCAAATCAGAACATTTTTTGCGACAAAGTGTTTAATTTGGAATTTTTGTTATGATATAAAGATAGCAGCACATAAGATTAAAAGCATGGCTCATTGGAGATGTGGTTTTTATTTATTTTGGGCATTTGTTTGTATATATACAGTATTTCATTTTTATGTATGTAATTCGTCATGTTCATCATTCATCATGTTAGGTTTGTCCCATACAAATGTACATTTTCCTGGAATATGTATGCATATTACTTTTTCCACTAAACCAACACAGACCATAAAGTTCCAATGGGAGACTAATGCAGCCAAGTGGGCAGAACCTAGGAAACGAGATGGGCGGAGCCAGGCATGAGCTAGAGAGAACCTACTGGATAATATTTGCGAGTTCTGGCACATTACTTTGTTAGGAAACTCCAACTCAGAGAAGTTAGCTTGTGCAATAACTAAATTCAGCCTATACTCCATTTAAACAATCCAATTTTATACTTTGGCGAAGGCTAAATAAATTTAAAGAACCTAGTCCATTCTGTTAATGACATATTTTACTTCATATTCACGTCTATGCAGGGTTCCCCCAGTCACCACTTAATCTTAATTTGAATTTATTTTCTCAGAAGGATGTTTTGGGTAAGAGAAGATAAAGATACATTCACAGTAATAATTCAAACAGTCTCATACCCATGACAGATTAAAAGACTAACAAGATACAATCCAAGGTAACGTAAGTCACAAAAAAAATGATTTCTAAGAAGAGCTTATAAGATGAACACAGATCACACCGAATATGGCTTCATTTAAAAGACACGTGGATGCCCGTATTAGAGTGTTATTAGCACTCTGGTTGGAGTTAAAAACCGGGTCATTGCAAGAAGTACACCGTATTACTTGTACGTTTGCTCGCGAGCTGTTCAACAAAGTCACAACTAAAGTAGTGCAAAACTTTTGACTGGTTGAGAGCTCCAGTGTCCTTTGCTTTACCTGCGAGTTAATGGTGAACATGCGCGTTTCACAGTGGGAGTCATCCAGCCCCTCGTTCACCAGACCATTATCATGGGTAGCGTAGCTGTCACTGATGTTCAGGTAACTGTTCGGGGGTGACAATGTGTGATTGGCTGCAGAGTACTCCTCAAAGGGACAGTGGATCTGGAACTTTTTATAGATCACCTGTTGAAGAGAGAGGAAGGGGAAGAGGAAGAGGAGAGACAAAACAAACACACTCGTCAAGCAACGAAGCAACAGGCCATATGTATCAGTGTCATGTGAAGAGATGAGAGGAGAGGGGAGGGATGGAACAGGAGATGAAAGGGGAAGAAAAAATGAAAGAGGGATGGGGAGGAGAGGGACCATCTCAGAGGCCATAAAAAGCCATTTTACAGTTGATTAGAATAGGGATCTTTTCACTTGAAGACAACTTAGAGATGGCAGAGTTCCGGTATGGGCCATAATAAGGGAGTTTTCATTTGAAATGTACAGGTCCATTATAATTTCTACATATTTTGTTTTTTAGTTTTAAGAGTGAGTTTTTTTTCACCCTGACTGATAAGGAGATCTGTCAGTATGTGAGTAACTGGTCTCATAGACCTTCACCTAACTGGCACTTATAAAGACATACCTGACAGAACTAGGGAGCTGAATGAGAGAGGATGATGGAAAGAGGTGAGAGAGGATGATGGAAAGAGGTGAGAGAGGATGAGATAAAGGAGAGAGGTGTGAGAGGAACCAACATACCGCAATTAGAAAGAAGACCATGCAGCTAAGGGAGAAACCACTGGTGTAGCCCAGGTAACCTGGAGAGAATACAACAGCAAAGGTTACGTTAAAAATAATTGTAACATGCTCTCTTTTAAGGGTTTCGGGATAAACACTAATCTCTCACAAATGAAAATCCCTCACAATCTCTTAGTGTTATTCCTTCAAAAAAGTTACATTAACCTTGACATTTTGGAAAAAGTTATTGTTCAGAAAGTTGGTGAATCGCCTACATTTAGAAATAAATTCTGAGCAAGAAATCACCTACATTTGAAAACATTTAGGTGATTCTTTTGGAAAGATTGGTGGGTACTGTATTTTTTTGTATCTATTTAATTTTTTGTTTTTGTTCTGTCTGACTGGTTTGTTTTCTTGTAGACAATTGAAGAGCTTGTATTTGTAGTTGTAAATTCCTGAAGTTGAGGGTTCCAGAGAGGTTTAACAGAGGTTTAACAGACATCACACATAAAGCACTTGGGTGCTCATCTAGTGGGGCAATGTATTGTAAAAGGAGGTGATTGCTGTGTGTTTGTCATACAGCTTCTTATCTGTGTTAGTGGTGTCTGTTTTCTGACAGGGTAAATAACATTTTACTTAATGTGGATGCAGTATTTAAAACTTCAGCACATGGACCAGGACTTGAGCCCCAAGGTGCAGACTCCAGACGTAGAGTCTTGTGAGTAGACGCGGACTCCAGCCGTAGAGACTCGTGAGTAGACGCGGAC
>JACXGI010011871.1:12686-24135 GCA_016801175.1 Esox masquinongy | reverse complement strand
GGGCAGGCAGGCAGGCAGAGAGAGAGAGGGGCAGAGATGAATATTAATTATTTAGGCCATTCCGGAACTAATTAGAATTGTCAGGCTGTGTTGCTTGTGTACAGTCTCCCAGATGGACCAGGCACCTGTCTTCAACATCCAATCCTAGATACCCGCGGTTCCTATGCAGGTAATTACGCCATCTTCTCCTCTGATAGGCTCCATGTACAACAGGTAAACCACCGAAGAACTTACCCTTGACTCCTTTCCTGTAGGTCTGCTGGGCGTACTTCAGTCCTGACACAATCTCTTTGTTGACCTGCAGAAACAGAAAAACAAGAGGTCACAACCCCTCTTGGGACAGGACCGTCACCCTTTTAGGAAGGGAAACGGTTTGTTTTCACTTTAACGTTTTATGTCCAGAACAGCTTGATATTGACCAGTCAGAGTATATTCCCATTTGTTTTACAGACACAACATAGCTCCTTCATTTACCTTGAAGCTGATCTTTATCCTGTACTCCACGCCTTCCTTCAGGACAAACGACTGTTTCTTAAAGGACTCCAGGTCTCCTGATGGGGTGGAGGAGGACGAGACCAGAGGAAGAGAATGTCATGGACATAAAGAGGTGTCACCTACATGTCAGTGGTATCACAACATCTGTTCCAGCATTGTGTAGGCCACTGAGGCCATCACCATGTTGAAACAGTCAATTCTGGCACAATTATTTGGCCGATCCTGATGACTCATTCAAAGTGTTGATCACAGGATCAATCCGTTGGCATCAGCCAATGAAGTTACAAGTCCCACTCACTTGGCTACATAAAAATGGCAGATGCCTTCAACGACCAGGTCAATGCTAGAATATGTTATGGTACGAAAGCTACAGGCAGAGATGAGTTGCTCTGGATAAGCTACATGACAAATGCAATGCAGGGCCGGGATTCAACACGTGGAGTGTGGGTGTCCCCCCGTTGAATGAATCATTGGAATACTGTAGGACTGGATATGTAAATGAATGGGGTCCATTACATGGCGCTCACCAATCCAGTTGTCAGGAGAGGGACACTGCATCTTTAAAAAAATGCAAGGCACAAAAGGATTGTCAAGCTGATTCAACATGGTTGTAGCTATTAAAGTCCACCAGGTGGCGCTTCCCTGTATTTGGGTTCAACTCCACAGCTAATGTAGTTGACTCTACAGGCCATTTGAGGGCATGAGCGTCCCAGAAGAGCAGAGGAAATGCCTCATTACCCAACTCAAATGTTGAGGCCACGCATTACTGATGGCCCAGGGAACATTTGCCTGACATCTCTACTGGAAGATGCATGTTTGTTAACCCTAGGTGGACAGGTGTCACCATTTTTAATGTTCCACCATTTCAGCCGCTATGAGGCAATGTCTCGTTCTACCATTGGTACACCTGAGCTCCGCCTTCGCATTCATATGGAAAATATTACATTCTCATGTTAAGGCACATTACATTACACACCCAAGTCTTTCAGCACGGCCGGCCGTTTCTCAATTACAAGTAGGTAAACTTCAGTGTGCCGAAGAGACACACCCTCAAAATACCAGACTGCAGCCAAGTTTACCGCTCTACTCACCCTGTAGGTCAAGGGTCAGGGGCAGTGGCGCCGTCTCACACATCAGGGTCAAGCGCGTCACCTGGACATTGGGAGCGTTGGGATCTACTGGGACGAACAGAAAAGAAAAGTACACAATCAAAAAATAGAAAATGGTAAAATAAACATCAGCTTACATAAAACATGAACAAGCGCATGTGTAAAGTAACTGTAGTGTGAAAATATGACTTCAAAAAGTTTGTGTTCTGTTAACTTGTACCCAAACAATGTTGTTGAGTCGTCCTGTACTTGTATGTTGTCAAAGCTTAAATGAGTAAAACCCCTTCTAAGACCCCACCTCAAACCTCTAGCTCAAAAAGTTCAAACACCGCTCAGGAGGAAGACAATCTTCCTGAGGAGTTCAAACTGGCCAATCAGCAGTCTAGTAATGAATGAGCTGGGCAATCAGCAATCTACTGACACCAATAACTTTTTTTTATGACTAGTATACGTAATCCTGTTGTTGGGGTAGGCTCGCACCGTTCCCATTTCAATCTATTTTACTCATATTGCATTCGACATTACATCACAACACAAAAACATGACACTGTTCATTTAAGCAGGTATCTATTACATTTCATAAAGAAAACACACCGTGGATAATGAAATTCACGGAAGATTTAAGTAACAGATGAAGAATGTGAAAATGACCTCTACTAGTAAGTGGGCCATCTTAGTCTTTGACGTCAAACTAAACTACTCTTCATTTCCATTTAGCAGCCTGTATCTATCTGAAATAAAATTACAGTAAGACTGTACTGTAGTTAGACATCATTACAGCTATTATTACTACAGGTCATAACTAGTTGCTGAAGTAAAAAACACGTAGGTGCAAGCTTGGCCGATTTCTGGACTGGTATGGTTTAACCAACCTGTACAAACATTGTGGATATTCATTTGAGGACATTTGGGAGTGCATGGGCATAACCCAATAACAGACTGCAGTTACACACACTGCCTACAACAGCCTACAACATATAATAATACATAATACATGATACTACAACATCTGAGGCGCTGCAGTGACCCACGATCACCCGACAACAGAGAGGATGGAGGGGAACACGCGTGTGACCTTTGCCGCTATCTGATGCTCTGCGCTTGAGTTTAAATGCCACATGTTAAACATATAGGCAACAGCAAATAGCGAATGGGCCGTTTGGCAGAGGTCTTGACTCACGGTCTGCTGACAGCAACGCGTGGTTGTCGGGCATATATTGGATTGACAGTTACCCATGTAACATGACAAAGAGGGTTTTCATACATGGAAGCCTCTTCAACAGGAGCATGTGGTTTACCACAGGGCACCAGGTATAGACCTTTTTCCTGCTTTTACAAATGACCTTTGATCTGGAACAGAGCCCGTTCATGGATGCTGATGGCTCAACTTTGTGCATGTCAACCAAATTAATAAAATATATGACCTGAAAATCTTAACGAGGAGCTTTGGTCAGTTTAACAATTAGCAATAAGCTGGAGATGAATATCCATAGAAAAAACAGGTTGAGGTCCTAGTTTTATTACTCATTTAGGTTATAGTCATTCAGTGGATTATCCCAGGCATATTACATTAGGGGTGCATTACATTTTCATGTTTGGACTACTGCCCAGTATTTGTGAAGCAAAGAAGGACAAGGGCAAGCTGTTGTTGTCCCAGGAAAGAGCGAAAGGAACCAAACTGTCCGTCTAAACAGTCAACTCACAACCATCAACAGCACACATCTCCAGCCATTGTCAGTCATGGGATTTGCAAACTGGATTCATTAAATGCCTCGTGGAAACACTTGCAGAGTATGAGGGGTTAGATTTCATAAAAATTAGAGCTTTGAGGCTTTGTTTATTAATCCGGTCAAAAGCGAGAAACCATCTAAAGTGTGTATGTGGCTGTGTGTGTGTGTGTCTGCGCACGCGCCGGTGTATGAGGAGTGTGTGTGGTTGTGAGCATGTGTGCACGCGCTGGTGTGTGCGTGTGTGGGGTTGGAGAGACAACACCAACCTGCAGCCACGGCAGCGTTCCCTAGCAGGGCCTCCTTGTACTTGCGCAGGCTCTCGTCGTCTTTGTCCAGCTCCTGGATCTCCTGCAGGCTCTTCTGCGCGGGCGGCTTGTAGTTGACCCCGCCCTCAGCCTCCTCGTTGGCCGCGGCGATGGCCGCCAGCTGCTCTGGGGTAGGCTCGTGCTCTGCCATGGTCTACTGCGGAGTCCGAGAGAGGAAAGAGACGAGTAGCCTGGAAGGCAACGCTGTTGCGTTAGTAAATCGTTTTTAGGGAGCCCAACACAAAACCCTCCAAGGACCTTTGTCTTATTGGGAAGAAAAATGGCAACCGGCTTCATTAATGTTCCATTGCAGGAGGACAAGATTAAAAACAGCACAGTGGAGAACACCCCCACTTCATCAGGGTGATATACTGGTCTTCCCTACTCAGCATCTGGAGATAAATCACTGACTTTACTGAAATGGTAAGAAACCTGGTAGGCCTCAAATGCTGATATTCCGTTAAAGATGTGAGATTCCTCATCACCCACTACAAGGGAGGGAGGTTTATTTAAACTATTCAGGAGCATATAGTGAAAGACAGTAGCAGTCAAGGCCCAACAGTAGGTTCCTAAACTGATCTGCAAGCACCACAGGGAAGAAACTACGTTATTAATAAGACACCCTGGTAGAAGATATGGAAGTACACACCTCTCATTGGACTTCGTCCACGGAAGCCTTATTGGTACACTGAAACATCAGCCGGGTACACACACAGACAGCCACGCCATGTGACTGGGCTTCCCCCGAGCCTTCTACTGCAACGAAGGGCTTTAGGTCCCGACTGAACACAGTCCCAGTACAAGTCAGGCCTTTCAGGGCCCAGTTCTGTTAACAAGGGGCTGGGTGGTCGAAACGCAGATGTCTATCTGGACCCGAATCCTTTCCTGTTCCCTCCTCCCTACCCCTCCACCGCCGTGTAGTCGGCTCAAGCCATGCTTCCGCGGATCAAGTGGAAGGGCGGGGATGGCAACATGCTAATGTGGCTAGAAGTATCCTGCTTATCGCCCACCGTTCAACCTGCAGTTAGGCCCTGGGCCTAACTGCAGGTTGGCCCAGGGCCAACCTGCAGGAATCAGGAATCAGTATTTCTCAGGAATCAGGACAGTGATTAGAGGAAGGGTGCTCTTTTCTGATTGGTGGAGTTCATGACTAGTGCTTAGTTGCACTTGATACAAACCTAAACTCTTCCCAGGTTACATAGTAGTGTAGTGAAATGCAGGCTAATGCCTTCCTGTGTGATTGTTGCTGATGTAATGTCTCCGCTACGCTGCCATGAAACTGCATCTCTGTCCTTTATCTTCGTTAATGCACAGTGGCTTCCTGGTTCCTCGTGAGTGATTACCACAGAGCGGCCATGTGCACCGGACTGGCTTCCTGGTTCCTCGTGAGTGATTACCACAGTGCGGCCAAGTGCACCGCAGACAGAGACAAAGATTCTGAATGCCCATAGTGACAGCAGCTCAGTTTTGAGTCAATGGTGCATTTTTTTATGTTAAATTACTGATTTACTTCACTAACACCTCAGGCAGTTGTTTTAATTGGATTTTTAAAGGATCACTGTCTACTACTTTTCGATAATACACTTTTTTCCCCGTTCCTCTTTTGACCCTTGAAACGATCAGTCTGACTGCATGGGTGTTAGGAAACCAATCTGAAGATGTGCCTTCAGAAGATCTGATTGGCTGTTGGCACTTAACCAGCTGAAAAAAAGTGAAAGTGTATCATGCAGGTGGCAAGACACTGTTTGCATGTTTTGTCACCCATCGCCACATTCACACATGTTCCTGTTGCAAACCTGAAAAATCTATTTACATATTACTAAAACTGTTTTCAGACTGAAAAGTTTTCCTGATAACTCTAGTAAACAAGAATAGTTCGTTAATAAGACATAACTGGAGCAAAAACCCTGAAATCCACACCCACAGGCAGGCCAAGGATTTTCAATTACTTTCATTGGCTTACTGCATTTTGTCAAACCTGAAATTCTGCAAATGAGAGAGTAAACCCATTATGATTTGTGTTACAGGGGAACTGACAGTACCTGACCCTAAATGTCACACTTAGAAGCAAATCAACATTGCCTGTCCTTTAGCATTACACAATGAATGTACTGCATGCAACAACAAGCCTACACACATTACAATACATAAACTATTCGACATTGAGTAGGTCATCTCTGAGGAATGGTAAAACAAATGGCACGGTTTAGAATAGTCATTTACCGAACAGGGCAGAAGCAGACCTTCACGAACACAATACAGAACAATGGGAGTATGTCTGTGGTGCCAGTTCACAGGAAACCCTAACCGTCAAAGACAGGAAGCCTTGGTTATTCTTTACATCACACACCATGTCAGAGAATAGAATAATTCAAACAAGCCCCATTCAATGACAGAAACCCTAGTCCCATACACATTACAGGAAAGTGGAAATAAAGAAAACAGAAAAACAGGTTGTGCTGTTTAGAAAGTGTCGAACTATAACAAAATCAAGCTGTGTGTTTTGTAGAACTCAAACAAAACCAGACATGCTCCAAATAGCCATCCACAACCCCTCAGGGGAAGAGCAACGCGCGAATTCTATCTAATAAAACGGCTTTACGCCACACCAATTTTATTATAGGGGCTGTTTAACTACACACAAGCGCACCGCAAAAGAGTTGAAAACGGACGTTTTGCCATAATGAGCAGGGCTCCAGATACTGAACAAACACAGATGTCGATATGACTTCACTGACATAACATGTCATCGAATCACAGCTCACCGTGCCACTGCATCACACCAAGCAACTGCATTAAAATCAAACTAGTGCAAACCGGCGCGGGCTCTCATATCTGTCACCACGAAAACCACAGTCCCACACCCCTCCTCACTACGACACCCCTTCAGTTAACCCTGCATGTTTTCGCAATGCTTCGGACGTAGCTGGGCCTGCCCGAGGCAGACCGGGATACTCTGAACCAGAACCGGGCCTCTCCGCATTCCGACAAAAGCAAGACATCCTGTTCCGCCGGCGGTTGGGTGCTTCGACAGCTCGTCTGTATAAACGAGTACGTTGGAGAAAGGCAGCAATAGAGGCTGGTTGTCGGCTGCGGGAGAACGGGCCGAGGTTTGGGGGATCTTTCCCACGTCATCGCCGTTCGTTCCGCAGCCTCTCCTTGCTCTCTTGGACCCTGTACTGAGCCGGGGTTTGGTGGAGTGCCGCTGCATTCCGAACTGTCACCGGGGGGAGGTGAAGGTGCGTGCCGCAATGAATAATAGGGACGCGGAGGAGAGCGCCTGATCCTCACGCACGCCAAAGCACGGCCTCCACATAGTGGCTGCCGCTTCGGAATAAGTGAAGAGTGAAAAACAGGGGGAGGAAGAACACAACACGCATACTAAGCATACCGTACTGGTTGGGAATGGCTACAGTTAAGAAATAGCAAAAAGCAGCGATAATAATAATAAAAAAACTTCTACAACAGCAAACAAACAGCCATTGTAACTTCATGTACAAATGTGTCTATGAGGCACTACCCAAGCAGTGGGCCACTGTAGCCTAGCATGTTAATCACTGTCCATTATGGTGAACCAGTGTGGCCCTCAGCTAGCATGAGCGACTACGCCCGCTGGGCAAACAAGATTATGGACACTTTTATGGTAGTCTGCAGCCGTCTCGTTCTCGGCTCAGAGGAAGTTAACACTCAAACCAAACAAAACAACATGAAGACTCATCAACAACCAAAAAGAGGATGTCAACCAAGCACAACTGATGACCGGACCAATCAGAGGTCTAATTCACTCAATGTGGGAACATGTCAACTTTGACTACAACCATAAACAGCCTGCGAGTGAAGTATTGTGTTATAAGTATAAATGCGCTGATCTGCTTGTGTATCCACTTTGAACAACCCACCGTAGTTCTTAGCATTGGCAGATAAATACCACTAGCTTTAATTGGAGGATTATCCTAATTTGATGAGACTCAGGAGCACATTCATCCAAACACTCAGGATTCTCAAGCGTCTGACACCCAGATAAGAGCCGTTCCTTGGCAACAATTAGAGCCGCTGGATTACTGCGAAAGAGACGACTGCTAATAAGACTTTCGGGGAGAGCAGGCTAGTGTGCTCGGGGGTGTCAGTAGTGAAGAGTCCTATGATAAGCCTCATTAATGTATTTTTATAATTCAAGCCTTAAAGTAATCTAGTGTCTCAGCCTTATCCCCAGATCTCAGATGGGGTTAAAAAAAATAAAAAAAAATAAAAAGGTGACATCCCAAGTGTATCTTGAAAGAAAACAGCTGCATTGCCCCAAAGCTATAATATGCTTTAAATCACCGAGGGGGTGGAGACACGGCAGTGAGGAAGGGATTGAGAAACCAAAGATTACAGAAATCATTCATTGGGCTTAACTCCAATGCCAGGGTAACGTCCAATGCCAGGGTAAACCCACCATAATCGCTGACACAATCGCCTCCAGGAACACGACACAGCTGTATTAACGGACTCAAGAAGGGAGATGAGAACATACACTACCGTTCAAAAGTTTGGGGTCACTTAGAATTGTCCTTATTTTTGGAAGAAAAGCATTTTTTTGTCCATTACAATTACATCAAATTGATCAGAAATACAGTGTAGACATTGTTAATGTTGTAAATGACTATTGTAGCTGGAAACAGCAGATTTGTTATGGAATATCTACATAGGCGTACAGAGGCCCATCATCAGCAACCATCAGTCTTGGCATGTTGTGTTTGCTAATCCATGTTTATCATTTTAAACGGCTGTGTGATCATTAGAAAACCTTTTTGTGATTGTTAGCACAGCTGAAAATTATGCTGATTAAAGAAGCAATAAAACTGGCCTTATTTAGTCTAGTTGAGTATCTGGAGCATCAGCAATTATGGGTTCGATTACAGGCTCAAAATGGCCAAGGAACAAAACTTTCTTCTGAAACTCATCAATCTATTCTTATTCTGAGAAATTAAGGCGAGAAATTGCCAAGAAACTGAAGATCTCTTACAATGCTGTGTACTACTCCTGTCAGAAGACAGCCCAAACTGGCCCTAACCAGAAAAGAATACAATGGACAAATACATTGGAGTGTCTAGTTTGAGAAACAGATGCCTCACGGGTCCTCAACTGGCAGCCTCATTAAATAGTACCCGCAAAAGAACAGTCTCAACGTCAACAGTGAAGAGGCGACTCCGGGATGCTGGCCTTCTAAGCAGAGTTCCAAAGAAAAAGCCAAATCTCAGACTGGCCAATAAAAAGAAAAGATTAAAATGGGAAAAACACAGAATCTGGACAGAGGAAAAACTCTGCATAGAAAGCCAGCATCTCAGAGTCACCTCTTCACTGTTGACGTTGAGACTGGTGTTTTGCTTTTCTTTCAAAAACAAGGAAATTTCTAAGTGAACCCAAACTTTTGAATAGTAGTTTACAGTAGAATTATTTCTAACGTACCTTGGGAAGACCCATTTGGCTCGTTTTACCGGGGCTGCTGAAATGTGCACGCATGTGCGTGCGTGCGTGCAACCACTTTCATCCCTCCTGTCATTTAGAGAACCTTTGCATTTCTGTTAGGGCTAGCCTTCTGACTAGGAAAAGGTATCTCAATCAAGGAACAGTTCATGTTCTCTAAATGTTCCCATTATCCAAAATGCTACATAAAGATTTTTTGGAAATTCTCCTGCCTTGACAAACCTAACAAGTGAGATAGCTAGGCCAGAATAGCCCTATTAGAGAGCACATTGTAGATTAGTCAGCCATCATTCCCCTTGGTTTTAAACACAAAATGTATTGCAAAATTGCTGTTGTGTCTTATCTGTCTAAGCATGGGAGGATGACAAAGTAGAATTTACTAGACAGATTTCAAACTTGGCGCAACATTTGGGAGTGCTATGTGACATGGACTATTTACATATATTCTTCACGTAAAAGAAACACCTGCACTGTCCTATTTACAAGTAACAACGACTGACCTCAATGCAGATGTCCTTAAATCAAGTGCAAGATCGGATATGCTGGCTAAAAAGTGCCCTATTTCCTTGTCTGCTATGACTGTGTTTCTTCTGCAAGAACATGACTAACATCCGCTAGTTCAGAGAGGACTGCTTAAGACAGTGCTTAACTGCATTTAAAACAAATTCTAATGCAAAACGCTTCAAATGGATCTCCTCGCCTGTACCCGTGAGCCATTTTCAACCAGGCAATATCTCAATTGCAACCTTGATTTTATGAGCAGGTATTTAGGTTACCAACGATGGCTTGATGTGACATCATCAGACACCTGGGGCTGCTGTACAAACCAGAGGATACAGCTCGAACTACAGAGGAATGCCTTGAGCAAGAACTGCAGCCAGGAAATCCTGGCAGAGCTGATGCAATGCTGGAGGACCTCCCCTTTTCTCAAAGTGACACATGAATAAATAAACCAGAGAGGAGTGAAGCTGAGAACGTATCAGTTGAAAGAGACAAATATATTCTACTTAAACTCAAAATCCCATTGAAATAAATGACGCAATTAATAATAATAATCTGTGTCCAGATATTGCAATTATTGTAAAACACACTAATACAGCGTTCATATTTCATCAACACTGTCAAAGGAGAACAATCACTATAGCCGTATCGTTCCAAATTTATTACTGGAACCAGTCATTCATAATTGGCATAAAGAAAACAGCTTCCTGTTTTTTCCTGCATTCTAGTGCACTGGGTGCATCATGTTCGCTTGTTAAATTAAAAGGTAAAACATTTAAAATGTAGATTTTTATGGAGGGTCTGCATTTTCAAAATACAGACTTTTGAAAGCTAATGCAAGCTCTGCACTGGGTTCAAGCTTACAACAAAAGTCCTAATGGATAAGAGAGGCACTTCTGATCTTCTGGTTTGCTGGGTTTTTTGAATGCAAATGTCCAACAATTTGGAACAGCACACACTAATCTTGAGTTGTACTGGGGCCACGATATGTTACTCGTTTTATTGAGAAAAAGTTATCTGTAAAACGCTCCAGAAAGCTGCGGTCAACCTATAGCAAAAACCATAAAGCGTCGCTTGACTGTAGTGGAACAAATTCTATGCAATCACAACTACTCAACTACCCCATTATATTCCGCAAAAATAACTGAACAAAGCAGAATCACAGTATATGAATGTTGGCTCTACATTCTGCCTTGATAGACAGCAGACAATATGAACCATACTGTTGTATAGAGGGTGCATTCAGTTGGGCTTTTTCAGTGTGGTGTCATCGAAGCAGACAGTAATGATCTGATGTGTCATTGGATCATCTTTAAACCTTTTCTAGCTTCTAGCTAAGATTCTGCTGGAAAATATCTGCGAAAAGCCATTGCTTATACATGGCAGCACTTTTACTTTAAGATGGAAAGATGAGACGAATGTTCAACAATCTGTGATAAATTCTGGAATGTCTTTTTCAAATGAAATGACACCTCCCATCCAAAAAAAATAATAATTGGGCGGAGGGAGCTGTGTGATAAGAAACAGAACAGCTTGCCAAGATGTGTAACAGAGGATACATGTCTCAAACTTGGACTCATCTCGACCTGCTGTGGAGTTGTTGAGATGATGAGAATGCAGCCCCCTGGGTAAAACAAGTTTGGCACCTATATGCTCTAGTGCCCTGCCTTGTTTTCCGGGGGACCTGTAAGTTTAAGTATGCAATCCTAATGCACCCTGAAGAATAGTTTTTCCTCTCTATGTTAATGTTCTTGGGTTCATCAATGCCTTTCATCTGAAATGATAATCGATGCTTTGACCCCCTAAGACTTACAAAAAAAAAAAAAAAAAAAAAAAAAAA